>RJWJ010010115.1:0-47903 GCA_004363605.1 Indri indri | reverse complement strand
GCAAACTCCCACACCACCTGCCTTGGAGAGGAACATGCCCTGCCCTCCCCAGACAACTGAGCTTACAGCAGTGGCTTGGAGACCAACCCAGAAGTCCACATGAATATCCTCCAGCACTGGCTTAGACTGTGACAACCACAGGGAAACAGGGTGACACAGGAGAACAGCTCTGTGTTACAGACTTTAGTGCATCTGCTCCTCTCCTGCCTGGTCAGTCTTCTGGAGCAGGACTCAAGCACACCACCCAGGAACCCCTCCCTCTCTTCACTGAGCAACAGAGTTCCCAGCAGAGGAGAACAGATGTGTCAAATAGCTATTAGTTTTGAGCCAAGAGAAGAGATTCCAGATGAGAAGGAACCAGCATAAGAATGATGGCAATATGAAGAAACTGGCTCGTCTGACACCCCCAAAAGATTACACTAGCTCCCCAACAATGGATCTCAACCAAAAGAAACTTCTAAAATGTGAGATATGGAATTCAGAATATGGATCACAAGCAAGCTCAATGGGATCAATGAGAAAGTTGAAAACCAACACAAAGAAGCCAAAAAAATAATAATAATTCAGGACATGAAGGAAGAATTCACTAAAGAGATAGATATTTTAAGGAAAAAAACACAACTTCTGGAAATGAAAGAGTCATTATGAGAACTTCAAAATATAATGGAAAGTTTCAACAACAGACTAGACCAAGCAGAGGAAAGAATTTCAGAGCTTGAAGACAAGGCTGTCAAATTAAACCAGTTAATCAAAAATGAAGAAAAAAGAATCAAGAAGAATGAACATATTCTTCAAGAATTATGGGACTATAAAAGATGACCAAGCATTAAGAATTGTAGATATCATTGAGGGAGAAGAAGAAAAGGCAAGAAGCATGGAAAACCTACTTGGGGGATAATAGAGGAAAATTTTTCTGGTCTTTCTAGAGATGTAAATATCCAGATACAAGAAAGGCATCAAACTCCTGGAAGATTCATTACAAAGAGGACATTTCCAGGACACATAGTCTTTGGATTAGCCAAAGTCAAAGTGAAGGAGAAAATACTACAAGCTGCAAGACAAAAGCATGACGTAACTTAGAAAACCCATCAGACCAACAGCAGACTTCTCAGAGAAAACCTTACAGGATAGAAGGGAGTGGGATCCTATCTTTAGCCTTCTTAAACAGAATAAAGACAGCTAAGAATTTTATATCTTCAAATACCAAGATTCATAAATGAAAGAAAAATAAACTCTTTCCTAGACAAGCAAATACTAAGAAAATGTGTGACCACTAGACCTGCCTTAGAAGAAATTCTTGAAAGTGTTCTATACATCAACAGAATGGTTGATACTCACCAGTGTAAAACAACCAAAAATAAAAACTCACAGCTCTTAGAAAACAGTAACACAAAGGAAAAATCAAAGGAACTAGATAGCAATTAACATGATGACTGATACAGTATCTCACATATTAATATTAACATTGAATGTAAATGGTCTAAACTCCCCACTTAAAAGATATAGGTTGGAGAAATGGAAAAAAAATACAACCCAAATATATGCTGTCTTCAAGAAACCCATTTAACTCAAAGACTCAAATACTTAAGGTACAGGGATAGGAAAAAATATTCCATGCAAATGGAAGCCAAAAGCAAGCAGGTGTAGCTATTGTTATATCAGATAAAACAGATTTTAAAACAATAATAGCAAAAAAGAAAAAAAAAACGAAAACAAAAACAAAAAAACAAAGACGGTCATTATATAATGATAAAGGGATTGATTCAACAAGAAGATATAACAATCTTAAATGTATATGAACCCAAGACAGGAGCTCTCAAATTCATAAAACAAATATTACCACACTTAAGGAAAGAAATAAACAGCAATATCATAAGAGCTGGAGATTTCAACACCCCACAGACAGAACTAGACAGATCACCAAGGAGGCAGAAAACCAACAAAGAAACACTGGACTGAAACAGAATTCTAGAACAAATGGACCTAACAGACATTTACAGAACATTCTACCTCAAAACTGCAGATTATACATTCTTCTCATCAGCACATGGAATATTTTCCAAGATAGATCATATGTTAAGCCACAAAACAAGTCTTAGAAAATTTTTAAAAATCAAAATCATATCATGTATGTTCCCAAACCACAGTGCAATAAAACTAGAAATCAATTCCAAGAGGAACTCTCAAAACTATGCAAACACATGGAAATTAAACAATTTACTGCTGAATGATTATTGGGTCGATGATGAAATCAAGACAGAAATCAAAAGATTTTTTTTAATTAAAGAACAAAAGTGACACATGCTACCAAAATCTCTGGGATACAACAAAAGCACAACTAAGAGGGAAGTTCATAGCCCTAAACAACCACATCAAAAAGACAGAAAGATCACAAATTAATAACCTCAAGGAACTAGAAGAAGGAGAAGCCAAACCCACACCCAGCAGAAGAAAAGAAATAACAAAGATCAGAGCAGAACTAAACAAGATTGAAATGAGAAAAAGAATACAAAGGATAAATGAAATGAAAAATTGGTTCTCTGAAAAGGTAAACAAAATTCATAGACCACTAACTAAATTAACCAGGAATAGAACAGAGCGTATTCAAATAACCTAACATCAATCAGAAATGAAAAAGGAGACACTACAGATATTACCACAGAAATACAAAATATCATCCAGGACTACTATGAAAACCTCTATGCACACAAACTAGAAAATCTAGAGGAAATGGATAAATTTTTGGAATCACACAACCTGTCAACCTTGAATCAAGAAGAAATAGAAATCCTGCACAGACCAATAACAGGTATCAAGATTGAAACAGTAATAAAAATCTCCCAACAAAAACAAAAGGCCCAGGACCACATGGATTCACAGCTGAATTCTACCAGACCTACAAGGAACTGACACCTATCCTACTGAATGTATTCCATAAAAATCAAGAAGGAGGGAATCTTCCCTAACTCATTATATAAATCCAGTATCACCCTCTTACCAAAGCCAGGAAAGGATGCAACAAAAAAAGAAAACTACAGACCAATATCCCTTATGAATATAAAGGAAAAACTCCTCAGGAAAATACTGGCAAACCAAATCCAACGGCACATCAAAAAGATAATCCATCATGATCAAGCGAGTTTCAATCCAATAATGCAAGGATGGTTCAACATACACAAATCAATAAATGTGATTCACCACATAAACAGAATTAAAACGAAAACCATATGATCATCTCAACAAATGCAAAAATTCACTCAATAAAATCTGGAACTCGTTTATGATTAAAACCCTCAGCAAACTAGGAATAGAGGGAATATATTTTACATAAAAGCCATATATGACAAAACCATAGCCAACATCATACTGAATGGGGAAAAGTTGAAAGCATTCCCCCTAAGATCTGGAATAAGATCCAGTGGAAGGATGACCACTGTCATCACTTCTATTCAGTGTAGTACTAGAAGTCCTAACCAGAGCAATCAGACAAGAGAAAGAAATAAAGGGCATGCAAATTGTGAAAAAGAGAGTAAAACTATCCCTGTTTGCTGATGATATTATATCTAGAAAATCCTAAAGACCCCCCCCCAAAAGACTTCTAGAATTGACAAATAAATTCACTGAAGTCTCAGGTTAGAAAATTAATGTACACAAATCAGTAGCATTTCTATACACTAAAAACAGTCAAGATGAGAATCAAATCAGGAACTCAATACTTTTCACAATAGCAGCAAAGAAAATAAATTACCCAGAAAGAAAATAAATATACTTAACAAAGAAGGAGAAAGTTCTCTACAGGGAGAACTACAAAACGCTGATAAAAGAAATCAGAGAGGACACAAACAAATGGAAAATCATCCCATGCTCATGAATTGGAAGAATCACCGTTGTTAAAATGTCCATACTATCCAAAGCGATTTACAGATTCAGTGCAATTCCCATCAAAATACCAACATCGTTTTTCACAGACTGACAAAAAACAATCCTAAATTTCATATGGAATCAGAAAAGAGCCTGAATAGCCAAAGGAATCCTGAGCAAAAACAACAAATCTGGAGGGATCATATTACCAGACTTCAAATTATACTATAAGGCTATAGTAACCAAAGCAGCATAGTACTGGGCATAAATGTAGAGACATAGACCAGTGGAACAGAATAAAGAACCCAGAAATAATGCCATATAGCTATGACCAAGTGATTTCTGACAAAGCAGACAAAAACATACACTGGGGAAAGGACACCGTATTCAATAAATGATGCTGGAAAAAATGTATACCACATGCAGAAGAATGAAACTGGATCCCCATCTCTCACCATATAGAAAAATTAACTAAAGATGGATTGAAGACTTAAGTATAAGACCTGAAACCATAAAAAATTTTAGAAGAAAATGTAGGAAAAACTCTTCTGGAGATTGGCCTAGGCGAAGAATTTGTGAGTAGGATCCCAAAGGCAGATATAGCAACAAAAAAAATAAATAAATGGGATTTAATTGAATTAAAAGTTTCTGCACAACAAAGAAAATAATCAACGGAGTAAACAGACAACCTACAGAATGGGAGAAAATATTCACAAACTATATATCTGACAAAGGACTAACACCCAGAATCTATTAATACAAAGAACTCAAACAAAACAGCAAGAAAAAAAAATCAAATAACTACATCAAAAAGTGGGCAAAAGACCTGAACAGATTTCTTTGAAAGAAAATAGACAAATGGCTAACAAATATATGAAAAAAATGCCCAACATCGCTAATCATGAGGGAAATGTAAGTTAAAACCACAATGAAATATCACCTTACCCCAGTCAGAATGACCAAAATTAAAAAATCAAAAAACAATAGATGCTGATGAGGATGTGGTGAAAAAGGAAAGCTTATACACTGTTGGTAGGACTGTAAATTAGTACAACCTCTATGGAAAACAGTATGGAGATTCCTCAAAGACCGAAAGTAGAACTACCATTCCACTCACAAATCCCGCTGCTGGCTATCTACCCAAAGGAAATGAAGTCATTTTACGAAAAGACACCTGCACCGAATGTTTATTGCAGGTCAATTCACAATAGCAAAGATATGGAATCAACCTAAGTGCCCATCAGTGGATGAGTGGATAAAGAAAATGTGGTGTGTGTATACACACACACACACACACACACACACACACACCATGGAGTACTACTCAGCTAAAAAAAAAAGAATGAAATAATGTCTTTTGCAGCTACTTGAATGGAACTGGAGACCATTACTCTAAGTGAAGTATCTCAAGAATGAAAAATCAAGCACCACATATTCTCGCTCATAAGTGGGAGCTAAAGGATGGGTATACATGGTCATAAAGTGGTATAATAGACATTGGACATTAAGAAGGGGGTGGTCTAGAGAAGGGTGAAGGA
This sequence comes from Indri indri, assembly GCA_004363605.1. Taxonomy (NCBI): domain Eukaryota; kingdom Metazoa; phylum Chordata; class Mammalia; order Primates; family Indriidae; genus Indri; species Indri indri. The sequence goes on along the minus strand of RJWJ010010115.1, from coordinate 42,504 downwards.
TAAAAAACTTACCTATCAGGTACCATGTATGCTATTGTGGTGACAGGTACACTGAAAGCCCTGACTTCAGCATTACACAATTCACCCATGTATAAAAATAACACTTGTATCCCCTTAATCTATTGAAATTTTAAAAGAAAAAAAAAGATTATTCTCACATATTTTACATAGTTGATGTTAGAATTGAAACATTTTTCCATTATTGTCTCTAAGTGATTGATTCTGGCACAGAGGAAAGCAATTTTATATCATTTGAATGGGTTCTCAGAATTCCTGAGCTTTTCAGTGGATTTTCTTGAGTACCAAAGATGATTTTCATGGTTATAATTCTTAATTATGTTAAACTAATGAGGGAGATATTGTTTATATAAGGAACAAGGACAGAATAGCATTTTATCAGGAAATTAATAAATTATTATAACAGACTTTAAATATTTTATTCTCCTTGAAATATTAATGTGTTATGTCAACTCAGAATGGTCACACATCTTCATAACATTTACCCTCAAACATTTATTAAATTCATTAAGTATACAAAATATCTACAGATTGAAAAACCTTGCTGGGTAAGGCTAAGAAAGGAGACCATAAACAGAAATAAAACTTAGAGATAATAAGTTGAATCTTAAGCAATATTCAGTGTTTTGATCCAATTGAATTCCCACCTCTATAAATAAATGGAAAACAGCGAAATTTAATAGAAATATGATTTGGCCAAAAGGAACAAGAATATGACATGCTATTATTAAGAAAACTTAAATCAGGTCAGGCACAATGACTCATGCCTGTAATGCTAGCACTCTGGGAGGCCAAGGCAGGAGGATTGCTTGAGGTCAGGAGTTTGAGACCAGCTTGAGCAAGAGCGAGACCCTGTCTCTACTAAAAAAGAAAAAAAGAAAGAAAACTTAAATCATTTGAAAGAATTGTCTACATTTAGATTTTGTTGTTAAAAGCAGTTTTCTCATGGGATATGACAAAAAAAAAAAAACGTAACTAAGCAACATGTGTAAGTCAAACCATGTGTATGTATGTTAACAGAGATTATCTCCAGATAAGAGAATCATAAGTAATAGACTTTTTTTTTCTTTTTGCTTATTTAGATTTTTCAAATTTTTGACAACAAACATCTATAGCTCTTGACAGCAGAAAAAAATATTAAGTTAAAAGAAATCTAATACAATGCCCCTTTTCAGTTTTTATAACAATTTCATGTTACAGAAAGAATTTTGGGTAGATTTAAGAGGAAGATAAGTTTAACTATCTAAATGAGAATTTCTGATCACACATTTTAATAAACCATAAAAATTATTATTATAGTTGCATAAATATTAAAAAGTGAACTGTAAATATTGAGAAAATGAGATTCTCATGAGAGAATCTTCATGTTCTTTATTGTTCTGAATCAAACAGAAAGTTCACTGGAGTTGCATTTTGGAATTTCCTGGACATCTATTGATAATTCTAGATGGGGCCAAGAAAAATGGGGTCAAATATAGAGAATAACAGAAATTTTGTGTGTGAGTGTTTTCAAAAATTCTGTGCAGGAATTAATTGAGTAAAAGGTGTGGCTCATTTTTTGCTTCTTTTCAAATCTGTTTCTTATTTAAAATCAAATTCCTTCTTGGGATTTTGTTTAATTTTTCCCAAATACCTGGTCTCCATGTTTTCATCTTTATATACAGCTTAAAGATTTACTTGAATTTCTCAATTTTCTTAGCAGAAAAATGCTACATGAATTTAAAGTAAATGCAAAACTTTAGTGGTTGATGTTCAGTTCTTTAAAAAAATAAAACTTCTACCCTTTTACCCAGACTTTCATGAACCTGAGGTTCAACTTCTAGAAACATCCTTATTCTATTCTCACTTTTTCTTTTAAATATAGAGCTTCAGGTAATATGGATGACTCAAGGAAATACAATATAATCAAATAAAAGGGAAAACCTCACTAATTCCATCACTATTTTGTTTCTCCGATCCCTTCCTTTGGATATATCCTGGATTCAGACATGGAAAGTCAATGACTTCTAGCATCCATGTTAGAATGTTGGTTTACCCTTACTGGGGATAGTTATATACACAATTGTGGTAGAAAATTATTTTTACATCCTGTCGCTGCATTTAATGGAAAGTAACTGAGCATTCAAGTCAAGTTTTGTGGAAAACAAGACCATAGTGTATTTGAAAATGAATATTAGCCTTACAGGTAGGTCCACTTGAACCATCCATATTAGTTACAGCATGAATCAATAAAATGAGCTTGGAAATACTTTAAAACAATGCTACATTGTTATTTTGGGTGACTGCAATGATCAAAACTTCCTGGCTCTAGAGGACATTTTGAATACTTCCTTTCCTTTCTTTCCATAAACATTCGATTACCTGGAAAATTTTGACTAAGTTGCTGGGAAGTGTGTTTTTGGCCCCTGCACTTAGGTTAGCTCTGCATATCAAAGGCCTCTAGCTGGCAATTCCAAGCCACAGACATGAAGTGACTGTGTGGACAATTATTCAGTTCTCAGATAGACAAAGACCCAGCGTTTTATCCTTATTGTACAAAATTACTGTCCATGTTTGGCTAACAGGGATTCGTTTGCTCCAAATGCAAAAGGTCCCTGAACTCATTTAGAACACAGAAACAAATTATAATTTTAAGGTGATGGAATTCTGAGTTATGATAAGCTAAAATTTCAAGTTTTTTCTGCATTTTAGAATGCACACATCCTGGTTTCAGATCCAAACCCCTGGACACAATTATGGTTGACCAGTAGGCTTTTTCAGCTGACAAATGACTGGCTGACTTGGCAACTGGTTCTTAAAGCCTCCAGAGAACAACATGCTGATATTCCTGAGCTCTCAGCTCTTAGATTTTTCACATACTTTTTACAAACGAAACACCTCAGGTGTACCAAAGCTTTGTGTAATGAAATCTTTCAGAGCAGCCAGAAAAATATAACTCTTCCCCACCTGGATTCAGTTGTGGGTTAGAGCACATTTAATTTCAAGTCAATAGGTTCCAGCACATCAGCACTTAAGGGATTAAAGACAAGTCTAGTTTTGTTGCCCTAAATGTACTGTTATTGTTATCAATTTGTGCAGCCTTGCAATAAGTTTTCAATAAATCTAAGATTAACTATTATTTTCTTCCTATAAATAAAATATAATCATCTTAAAAATCAATGAAGGGAAAACCATCATATCCATTAACCTGGCTCAGAATCCCTCCAGGCTCCTGTATGAAACACAGCGCTGTGGATCTTTCATTTTATTGAGCTATATCTCTTTGTATAGCAACCAGCAGGCAAAAGAAAAAAAAAAAAATCTAATCTAAAAATCAAAGACTACGTTTTTTTGTTGTTGTTGTTCTGAAACCACTGAGGTAGGGGCTGAATATTCTTTTCTGCCTGGGGTTAATTTTTTTTTTTTCTGGTTTAATTTGCAATCATGCAATAAAAAAAAAGGACATTGCCTCAAGTAGCTCGTGGCTTTATTACCATCTCTACTGCCAGTCTCCACTTTTTATCACTTCCAAATCCTTTGTTTTTAAAGTCACCTGCACAACCCTGCAATGTTATAAACACCTTCAGTTGTCTTCACCAACTGTCATTTCGTACCATCTGCTGTTATAATCTCAAAAGCAGTAATGCATGGGGGTCAAGGCCACTTTCTCTCAGGAAACTAAAAAACAACAGAGCCAAGTCATTTAGTGTGGTTTTTTTTCCCCTTGTCAGCTTTACTACACCCTGGAGTGGACATTTTCTTTGCCTTTCAGTTGCGAATGTTCCTCAGAAGACATGAACTTCACAATAAGGTAACCATACAAAAACAAGATTTTATAGACAACCCATTATCTACTAGCAGAAGGGGGTGATTAGTCATCTGCTCCACTTGAAATAGATCCAAAGAATTCAAGCCCGTACTGCAAAGAGAAAAATGCATTCATCCCAGGATTCTGGAAAAGGAGAAGTCTTGCCCTAACCTGAGGGGCGTCGGAAGCAACCTTTCACAGGGTGTAAGTCGTCTCAGAAGTCAAGCGCAAGGAGTTGACTAGCTCTCCCACCCAACCGAGATTCAGGATCTTTCCACAGTCCCGTACCACTCCAACCTCAATAATCAACACTTTTAAATCTGTTTCTTTTGTTGTTCTTTTTTTGTTTGTTTGTTTTTTGATTAGAGCCAAAAAAAGGACCGCCATTTGTTTCTGCTTTTGTTGGCCACTAAAAATGGTCAGTTCAATTAAACTATTCCAATCACTTGGTCCAGATAGTCTCTCTAAAGATATAATCCTTTCATAAAAGGAAACTTATCAGAATATTCCTCTTTTTTTATTTCCTGACAATCATTACAAATTCACATAAAATTTTTCAACTTGTAAGAGGTCTAGTTTTACTCTCAAGACAGTTCACCTGCAAGTCCAAGTTTTTGCGTCCATAAATAAAATATAATAATCATCTTAAAAATCAATATGAGAAAACAATCAGAACCATTAACCTATCTCAAAAATCCCTTCAGCCACTTGTATGAACCACACAGGGCTGAGTCTTTCATTTTATTGAGCTGTATAATTCTTTGTATGGCACCTGGCAAGGGAAAAAAATCAAAGATTCAGGTGCTGTGTTCTGAAAATCAGAGAGAAGTGGGAACGTAAGAATAGATTTTGACCCTTTTGGATTATAGAAAAAAATAAATTTTGGAGACCCAAGAAACAATGGTTTTGAGCAACTACAAAGAAGTTAGCATGGTTTGGCTTCTCCCTTTCACAATGCTTTCCCATGAGCAATTTATAAATCTGGGCATCCATTTTGAAAATAGTAAAAACTTTTCTTTAAGATTTAAGAAAAAAAGAAGAAGAAGAAGAAAATACTGATTTTAAAAGTGGAAGTATGAGTCAAATGCCCTGAAAAGACAGGATTGGTCTAGACTCAAGCCTATAATATCTGAGCTGAAATGGAAATACTCGTATCAACTTGGTTGCTATTTACCGCTGTTCAATGGTCACTTCTTAATTCTCTCCTTTTTCACTGAGATTCCTTTGTAAAGTTCAACAATGAGGAAAATTCAGAAATTGTAACTGGACATTAAATATCTAACTTCATTAACGTACGTAAAGTCTTATAATACATTACACCTCAAGAATACATTCTTTAAGAAAATAACCTTCCTCTTCTTCCTTCTCTCCTTTGAAAAAATAAAATACCGCTTCACTTAACACAAGGATAAAGCAAAGTAATTGTTCAGTGGTTTATCTTATGAACCATGGACATGTTAAAAATATAAGTAAGGATATTTTTAACAATATGATACCCACACAAAAACAATCAACCACTCTGCATGGGATGAAGAAAGGAATAGCTTGGTAGTGAGACATTATAAAAATTGAGTAGAGAATCAGTTTTTGTTAGAACTTTGAGAAAACAATCTTATATTTTTAATATCTGGGCAACACAAAGTTTAAATGACCATTTTACTATTATAGATATCTCTACAAACCAGTTTAAGAGCTCAACATTTGGAGAAAGAAAATTATATATGGCTTCCTCCATAAGAATATAATAAGGAAATAACGGAATTTAAAACACAAATGCTATTTTCCATATCTAAATGCATAGAAATAAACTTTGTTCAATCACTTCTAAAGTTTTAAACCGCATCTTATACCAGACAAATAAAAGTATTAAACAAAAGAGAGAAAGGATTTTATTCCTTAATAGTACACTAGAATATGGCCAGATGTTTAGACCATTTGCATTTATTGGGTTTTATTCTTTTAATCTCATTTTATATTTAGTATTTATTACAATTTATTATTATTTCTTCTGTTCCCTTTCCTTAAGTTTTGCCAGCTTATCTAAATTTCACTTTATTCTCCCTCTTTCCCTCCCCCTGCAGGTAATTTGGAAATAAAATTGTGTGCATTGATTTCACTACTGATTATAATCCTGTTCCTAATAATGATCATTTCAAGTATATATTCTATTAATACATCAAAATCAAATAATATTTCTGTCATTCTTGCTTGGTCACTGCTTCCTCTCCTTTCATCTCTGCCATTGAAAGAGACTATTAGGATCTCTTTTTCCCCAGTTCTCCCCATGTCTCCTACTGAAGAGAGGCCTTTATAATGCTTTTCCTTGCAAAAGAATTGTATTTAGGTAGCTTGAATTGTAATTTCAAGCTATTATTATGTTGTCCCTTTCAGGGTTTCTCTATTGTTTCACTAATCCTTACTTTATATAATAAATTCCCAGTTAATTTTTATCTACTGAGTCTTACTTATTGCAGGATCCGTTACCACTTTTCCATTCCTCTTTATTTCCCATTATCTTGAGATCGGTGACCTGATTCTATTGTCTAAAGATGGGAAGCCTTCCTCAAGATTTTCTTCAGGTAAGTGCCCAAGTGTTGTATTCTCAGATGTCTTGACTTTCCCTTACCTTGACAGATAAATGGTATCTTTCTTGGATAGGTAAAGAATCTCTGGTTAGCAATTCTTTTTTTCTGTTTTCTTTTTGTTTAAAACCCCGCTGGGTGCGACGGCTCACACCTGTATTCCTAGCACTTTCGCAGGCCAAGGCAGGAAGATCGCTTGAGGCCAGGAGTTCAGACTAGCCTGTGCAATATAGCAAGACCCCGTCTCTAAAAAAAAAGAGAGAGAGAAATTAGGGGACATGGTAGCACCCACGTGTAGTCCCAGCTACTCGGGAGGCTGAGGCAGGAGGATCGCTTTAGCCCAAGAGTTTGAGGTTGAAGTGAGCTATAACAACGCCACTGCTCTCTAGCTTGCGTGACAGACCAAGACCCTGTCTCAAAAGCAAAAAATACAAAAAAGAAAAGCCACCATCTTCTCTTTATAAGGAATATGAAGAATGTTTATATCAGAATAATTCTCTTTCCTTTACGATTTATTTTTAAAATTTCACCAGAATATATTTAGTTGTAAGTTTGTTTGTTTTTTGTTTGTTTTTATTAATACTCTTTGGGACTGAATGAATCCTTTCACCGTTAAGATTCAAATCTTTTTTCAGCTTAAGGAAATTTTTTTCAATTACTTGTTAAATCATTTTGTATTAGTCATATTTTTGCTGTGAAGATACTGCCTAATTTGTAACCCCAAAATTTTACTGACTTACAACAAGCCCATTCAAGTCTGTAGGTTGGCTATAGGTCAGCTGGTCTTGACCTGTAGGAGGTCGAGCCTTTGAGAGGTAATTAGGTTTAGATGAGGTCTTGAGGCTGGAGCTCCCATGATGGGCTCAGCGCCCTTATAAGAAGGGGAAAAAACACCAGAGCTTCCTTTCTCCACTATAGGAGGATACAGCAAGAAGGCGACTGTCTACAAGCCAGGAGAATGGCCCTCGCCAAGAACCGAATGTGCTGGCACCTTGTTCTTGGAATTCCCAGCCTTCAGAACTGTGAGAGATATAAATGTCTATTGTTTAAGCCACCCAGTCATGGTGTTTTGTCACAGCAGCCTGAGCTAACTAAAACAGCCCTGAAAAATCCTTTATATACTCTAAATATACCTTCTTGAGAGTCTTTACTGTTTTCTTTAGTTTCTCTTCCATCTTTTTCATTAGATCTAATTTGGTAGTACCCTTCCTTATTCTAGTTGCTCAATTTGGTCTTTGTTCCTCAAGTGACTTAGTATTGCAAAGTTAGTTATGGTCTATCTGTGTCTACGCAGAGTTGTTTTCTTTCAGTGTTACTGTAGGTCAGGTTGTTTGCCTCTCACATGGAGTGGTATTCTGACTAGTAGTAGTAGGCATAGAAGTTTCTGTTCTTGTGGGCTCGTAGCACAAACTGATAAAATGTCATCCCTCTGCTGACACTTGAAAGAGTCCCCTCTACTCCCAGGGCCATCCTGGTAATCATCTTCTAGCTAGAGATTCTTCAGCACACTGCCGTGGTCCTCTGCCAAGGGTCCCAAGTTAACGGATCTAGGAGCTCCTCCAGGCTGAACACAGCAAGCCAACAGATGTGCCCCTTGCTGAGGCACCTTGAAATCTAGGCTTTTGCCTTAGAACCTGGTGAAAGGCAAGTCTTTACCTTTTATACTGGTCCCTGAGTTTTTCTCAGTGATACCATGAGGTCTCATTGTCCAATATGGTAGCCACTCACTATGCATGACCATCTAGGACCTGAATATGGCTAGACTGAATTGAGATGCTCCATAAGTGTAAAATTTTAAGGGCTTAGTACAAAAAATTCTACTAAAAATGTACTTTCAAAAATACCTCCTTAATATTTTATACTGATTATATGCTGAAATATTTTTATGTATTAAGCTAAGTAATTTAAAAATTTAAAAATTTAAAAATTTAAAGTATTTAAACATTTATTTAATAAATGATTATAATTAATTTTCTTTCTTTTTTTACCTTTTTAATGTAAATGCCAGAAAATTTAAAATTATATATGTGTCCTGCATTGTGGTTTGCAATATTCTTCTATCAGACAGCACTGCCACAGAAATTGAGATCCTGTCCTGCTCAATCTCTCCCTAAGAGCTTTAGGGAAGCTCAGACCGCCCTTCAAGCTTCACCAGCATAAAGGAAGAAGGAGGGAGAAGAGTCTAGGGAAGTGTACGTAGATCACCTTCTAAATGGCTTTGTCTTACAATGAAAATAAATTTTATCCAGGAGTTTTATTTTTAAAACCGTTTATGATTTTTATTTTCTCAAATTGACATTTCATTTTCAAAAACAAGAATAATTCCCAGGAAAATAATGCAAATTGGAAAACAGCTTTCAAAAATATTTCTAATTAAATTATAATGAGTAAATGATTTTCACTATTCAAATACATTTGAAATGTTAATAACAAATTGCTTAAAACTTTCAGAATATCCGCCCTCTCCTTGCACAGACTTCTAAAGGCATTTAACATTTCTGGAATTTACATAATGAAATCTATGTCCAGTTGGGGTTACAGGTGTTCTCCTAATAACTGGAGTGTTTTATAGTTCATACCAGACCAGAGAATTTTCAAATTTTAGAAGACTGAACAACAGGCATCACAGTTGTTTTTTGGGCTGAAATCATCAGTAAGGAAAGATGAGATAACCGAGACAGCTGGTTTCAGTTTAATTTCTCATCACTTCGCTCTTCCAGATTCACAGTATTTCACAAATAAGAAAATCAGAGATTTGTTCTAATCATTCAGTAAGTTTTGAGTAATTAGTGTTTATGCAGATCAATCATCTATAAGTTTTTGGTAATTGCACACGTTGTAAAACCCACAATACTTATGGTTAAGCAGACTGGGTAAGCCCGCAGACGAGTGAAGCAGAGGATATTTGTCGTATTTTCCTATCATACCCTTTTTTGCAGCACTCAGGGTCTTAGTGATATTCTCAAGCCTTGGGGAGTCCTTTCCCCTCTCATTCTGAAGGTTCTCCCTTAGCCTTACCTGTCTTGAAAGGACACCATCTCCTAAAACTTTCTCTTTCTTTCTTTTCTAAAGTTTAGTATCCTTCCCCCCCCAAAGCATACCTGTCATCTAAGTTAATAGGTTAGATGATGTCAAAATTCAAATGTGACCCAAGCCACTAATGTGAAAATTAAAGTATCCATGACTTATGTGACACATTCTATAGGAAACACCTGCAATTTGAGGCAGCTGTATTATTTTATAGCATTGTCATGATTTAGCCTAGACATGAACTAAAAGTCTGAAGACCTTCTATTTAAACCAAATATTTTCATAAAAATAAAAGAACAATGAGAAAAATTAGAATCATAAACTATAAACAATAATCAACTCAAGGAAATTCGACTTGGGCAAATTTAACATAATAAGCACTTTGGACAAACCCCCACTTCTAACATTCTGGTAAATATACAACTCTTTACTCACTTAGGTACTTAGCAGACTACAAAATCCTAAACTGCAGCTATCTCAGAGACTCACTGGAACTCTCTTTAACTTACAACCCAGTTATGGAGTGAAGACTAAAGTTTCGCCTCTTAAGCTAACAAGGTCTTAACATCCAGCAGCATCTGTTTCTGTCTAGTCCCCAGTCTCCTCACTGATCTATTAAGTAGCTCTTCAACATGTTGAATCCATGTTCTGAGGTTGCTACGCTATATCTTCCTGCAGTTGAAAATGTGAGGAAGCATCCAGCATTCTTCCCTTGTCACTGGGTATTCTATTTTACTGCATGCTCCAGTTCTGCGTTCAAATCCCAGCTCAGCAATTTGCCGGCTATGTGGCACTGGGCTAACAACTTAACACCTCTGTGCTTCCATTTTCTCATCATCATAATGGGGATAATAATTCCTGTTATAGGTTTCCATGAGGACTAACGGCTTGTGTGATTATGGGGAGCACTGATCAGCAACCAAATAAGTGCACAATGAAAGCCCATGGGATGTCCTGTTACAGACATCAGTGCTTCTCAGTGGTGGATGCACATCAGAAGCACCTGGGGAGCTATTTAACAATACTGATGCCTGGGCCCCCACCCAGCACAATGAAACTGGAGTATTTGGGAGTGGGGCCTAGGATCAGGTGTGTGGCAGTATTCTAAAGCTAGAACAACCTTAAAAATAATAAGAATAATAATAGCTATCCATTGAGCACTTACTCTGTATGTGCCAGGCTATGTCCCTAATCACTTTACTTATATTTTCCTCCTCTGAGTCAGGCTCCAGAGGGGAAAATCACAAACACCCACAAGTTGTATTTAGTATGTGGGCCTAAGGGTCCCCTTCCCCTTTGTGGATCTTTCTCAGCAACCACAGTCCATGGCTGAAAGGTTTAAACTGAGAGGTTGGGAGAAAAGAGATGAGACTATTCACCGAATGAAGGAGAACCAGCTTCTGCCTTGATTTCTTCTCCCAGACTGCCCACACTTGCCCCTTTTCCATCCTGGGTGAATTTATAACGTAAGTTGTTATACTCTAACTCTACAAAATAGACTTAAAAGCCCAACATAGTTACCCTTGCTCTCAGTCTTTGCACAGCTATTATGTGGATGCTTTAGGAAGGAATATTAATTTATTATAAACTTTCAACCAACTAAAAATTAATTTCCTGCCAAAAATTAGCATGTTCTGTGATATAGGAGAAAATGTAATCTAATGGCCATGATATATTGTAAGTGAAAAAAAGCAAGAGGTAGAACAATAGGAGCATTATGATCCCATTTCTGCAAAAAAATTATTTTCTATTAATATTACATACAGATGTAGTCATGTATATAAACACCAAAATATTATCAGCCAGGCATAAATATTCCAACTATACCAGTAACATCATTTTTAGTTTCTTTACATAAAGTAGTAACTCAAGAATAATTTTTACATCCCTAAATAAAGTATGATACTGAAATGACCTCTTCATAACACAAAAAGAGCAAAAACAAGGCTATCATAATTTCTTTCAAAAGATTCCCAGACAAAAGTGTTTGTGTTATTTTGTAAGCTTCTTTATTTGCATAAAATCATGCTATGTCACATTTCTATATTTTATTGAACTTCTATTAAGAATATATAATCCAGATGTTCCTCTATTTCAGAAAGCAATTTTTCTTAAATATGAACTCACTTACATTACAAAAGTCTTCTTTTTAATAAAAGAATCAAAGCAATTTTTCTCTAAAGCACAAATTCCTCTATGAATTTATGATTTTATTAAAAATAAGTTTCAACTCATCAGATGTACCCATTATGAAAACATATTAGGTGTCCACATTATTTGTTTATAAAATGTAGGACTAGATTTATGTCCATTAATTTGGGAGGCAGTCACTCCCTCGATCCCCCAGGAGTGGCCAGCCCACCTGTACTTTTTCTGCTGACCAAGGAAAAGAAATGCTATTCCAGGCAATGCTTCCTACATCGACCCTCAGATTCTCAAAAGTTGTAGCTTTTTATTCACGATTTTCAGATGACAACTTTAACCTAGATCCGATTTCTGAATATCTATTTCCTAATAAATTAATGAAGGTTTAATTTACTAAAAATTTTTTATCAAATATAGAAATTTTTGAAATGGAAAATTAAAAGAAATAACATTTTTCTTAGTAGTTGATGTTTTTAAGAAAACTCCACTAGACTTGGTTGGTGACAGGGACAGCAGGGAGATAGCTCAAAATATTACTAAAATAGTCCAGGCCAGACATAAAAGCCTTAAGTACAATAAAGGCAAAGAAACTTGGGGGGAAAGTGGAGAATATAATGACACCCAACAGGCATTTTCCCCTTCTACTTCCTTCTAGGCAGAGCCCACCTACTACTATGGAAACCTAGAGAGCCAGATAGGCGACAGCCTGCCTTACTGTGAGGCCCAGGGGACCTGCAGGAAGGCTGCTGGTGCTGACAGGAGGGAGAATGTCCCTAGGAAAGATTTTCCTCTCTGATAAGATTAAGGAACTCAAGAAAGAACCCTATCCTTTTGGCTTCTGGCGATTGTTAAGTGAGAAAGTGATGCTTACTGCTACATTGTTGTATACAGCCCTCAGGGGAAAGACCAAAGAAGTTGTAGAAAAGCCATCCCAGTTCCGATGGCTCTGAACTGCTGAATTAACCCTGGAAATGGCCTGACCCCAGAATCCTTTTTTATGTGAGAGGGCAAAGTACTTGATATTTAAACAACTTTTAGTCAGATTTGCTATTACTGGCAGCAGAAGATATTGTAACCAAAACAGAATGGATGCATTAAACATGATATTATTCAGTAGGTGGAATCTATAGGTAGCTCTTGATCAATGACAGATTATAAAGGCTGTGGAAAGGAGGAAGTGTAAGATGACTCCCAGGAAATTTAAGTCAAAAGACTTTGGGTGATATGATTTACTAAATAGAGGAATGGAAATATAGGAAAAGTAGAGAGGGCATGACAGTGACAAGTGATCAATAAAGTTTGGGGGCCGGGCACGGTGGCTCACGCCTGTAATCCTAGCACTCTGGAAGGCTGAGGTGGGTGGATCGTTTGAGCTCAGGAGTTCGAGACCAGCCTGAGCAAGAGTGAGACCCCATCTCTACTAAAAAAATAGAAAGAAATTAGCTGGACAACTAAAAATATATATACATAAAATTAGCCGGGCATGGTGGCGCATGCCTGTAGTCCCAGCTACTCGGGAGGCTGAGGCAGGAGGATTGCTTGAGCCCAAGAGTTTGAGATTGCTGTGAGCTAGGCCGACGCCACGGCACTCTAGCCTGGGCAACAGAGTGAGACTCTGTCTCAAAAAATAAATAAATAAAATAAAGTTTGGGTCATTTGGGGACACATTAATATTTTCGTTTGTTCAAAACATTCAGATAACTCTGCATAGTAGCGGGTGAGACATAGTCCTAGAGTTCAGACATTAAACGTATGGAAGATATAGAGCAGATAAGAATGCAAGCTTTGATATTTGGTTGGCTCTAGGATATTTCTCTTTCTAAATTTCTAGCAAAGATTTCTTGCTTAATACTAACTCATGTATCTGAATACTTACAGTATAGTCTCTTTTTGAAAATTTCATAGGTACCTTAAATTCAGCTTGACCACACCTGAATATCTAATTTCCCCCTACTCCCCTAATGTCTTTCTGTTCCTGTGTGTAATATACAAGACTGTGACAGTAACATAAATTCTCTGAAAAGTAGTGACCCAAGGACAAACCTCTGGGAAACAGTGTTTAAAGGGTAGACAGAGGAAGAGATTCTCACCAAGAAACCAAGAAGGAATATGAAAAATTGGAATTGACTCAGAAAAGTTTAGTAGAAGCCAAAGAGTAGAGTTTCACAGACAAAACAGTCAATTTTGTGAAATGTCACATAGGAGGATCCAATCAAATACAGGCTTGTAAGTCAAATCCCAAAAAGGGTCAGCCACTGCCTCAGACAGAGGCATTCAGTCATTAAAAACCATTAAAAATGGAATAATATTCACAGAACATTACTTTCTACTATGAAAATTATAAGTGCACAATACAAGCACATAATTTTTGTTTTAATAATTTTAACTGAAATTTGAAAACTTTGAGGGAATTTTTAAATAAAATTAGCAAAGTGAAATCAGAGTTCAGAATGTCTTTTCTCAAACATCCCCCAACAAACTTACAAATTGTACTTTAAAAAGGGGGAGGGGAATTCACAAGCGGCAACTAAATGTAAAAATGTGTAACTCTTACTAAAACTCTTTAAAGGAGAACACAGAGCAAAAAAACCAAACAATTTTCAGGGGATTAGTGCCATTCTCAAGCCCACTTTCACATTCTGGAGGTAATACTAGAAAAAGAAAGTAAATGAAGAGAAACAACACTAACAACTTCAAATTTAAAAAGGGGAAAAAATGGCCAAGGAACAAGTAGGCGACTCTGGAAAAAGTTTCCGAATTCTCAAGCTTAGAAGCCTCCTCTGAAGACTCCAGGATCTCAGCAGAAATGGTGACCAGAGTCTTGGCATTTGGGATCTCTTTACTTTGGTCTCTTGAGGCAGAAATCAAAGCAGAATGAGAAAAGAAAGTGATGGTAAACAACCAAAGCTGTTTACCCCCGGCAGTTAAATGGGGACTTAATGGAACTGAAGCCAAAAGAGAAGATGCGTAAGACAAGATCCCGTGAGAATGAAGGGAGGTGGGGGATCGGGTACAGCGGTTAGTGGAGACCTTCCCCAGCTATGGATTATTAACCACAGGACCCAAACCTATGGGTATTCATGTAGTTTCCTTCTTCTGACCTGGCAGAATGCTAGCGCTAGAGTCTAAGAAGAAACAGCTATAATTCAGGATTAAATTCAGGCTCTAGAGCTTAATGCCCAACAGCGAGCACAAACTAGAGTGTCTTATATCCCTTTGGTCATATCCAATGGAAATGTGCATCCACCAAGTGGAGTGAATTCTAGTGGAGGTCATTCAACACAAGAGGCCTAACCTAATTTCAGTCTTAACACCCGCTAACCCTTAACCTGATCATCACCTTTACCCTCATCCTAATTGTAGCTCAGCATTAATTCTCTCATTTTTAAAATAGGACTCAGTTTGGGAAATATTAATTCTACCAATCTCCTCCATGAGCTTGCTTAAAAATTAAATACAATAACTTATATAAAAATATGAACCTTGCAAAGACTAGAACATTGATACAAAAATCTTTTGTTGTTGTTATTTTGTATTTGGAAAATGTATTACTATCTTTTTCTATGCTAACAGTCTTATAAAACCACAGTTAAGTGCTGAACTACCCTTCCCATACTGATTTCTCTCCATCTCATGAAGGTCTGTCAAAAAATTTCCAAAGCAACGGTAGAATGGATATTCAAAATGCATCTCTGTTTTCACTGAGGTTTGTTGGCTTTAAAAAAAAAAAAAAAAAAAAGCATTGTCTTACACAATATTGTATTTGAAAATTGGTTTCTTAATAAAGTTTAATTTGACATCGTATTTTAACAAAACTTCAGTGCTGACTTTGCAATTGTTTCATTTTCTGTTAAATATAGCAAACATATAATTTGTCCAGCTCACCTGGAAACAACATTGCCCTCAGCTGTTTGGTAATTGGGTAGATATTTATTGTAACATCCCATACTCTCCATGTAAACATTTGATATTGCTAGCTATTCATAACTGCAGCTTGACATGTTCATGAAATTAAACAAAGTAATTAATTTAGTTTCAGGCATAAAACGAGGAAATAAGCAGGGCTGTCGAAGTAACACATGCATGTGAAAACTCATAGAATTATTACAATAACAAAGTATGTAGCCTGCAGTAATAAAGCGATTTTTAAATTATTTTGTCAAAGAAATACATTTAATTTATCATTAGTAGCCTTAAAGATACAAATTTTAATATTTCTTCCTTACATTATCAGGCTACTTTCCATATTTATTGACTGTAATTATTCTGTTAGTAAGACCCCCAAACTAAACTACTAAACATGAGAAGCATCATTTCCTATGTGCGAAAATCTCCTTATTCCATGATGACAAAACATCCAACAGGATAATACCATTAAAACAAGCTGTTATCTAGAGTGAACATCATGGGAGGAGAACAATGTTGAATATCATCAAAGCTAAAATGATGAAGAGGAGAAATGGAGTGGGGGGAAAATGCTTCTCTATTCTCTAAGCATAACCTAGCTTGGGCGCCTGGCTGGGTGCCTTGATCAATCTATCAGTAACAAAAGGGTACCATTGTTTGCAAAGTTCTTCAAAATCTTTATATGAAAAATACTGTCAGGTATGGATGCACAATGGGGCATTCTAATCAACATTTATATATTGGCATTTATATATTGGCCATTATATATACCATACCTGGATTTACAATTTATACATGATTATAATATAATAAATAATCATAACACTATAACCACACTGAATATAAATTAATCTCTCATAATTCCAAACATTCTTCAGAATCTTGCCATATAATTTTTATTGTAAATTATACTCACACTATGCAATAATCCCAGCTAAAGTATACATATTGGTAAAAGGCTGGGTAGTGGAGTATTTAATATATTTAAAAACTAAAAAACCATTCAACCTCTACATTAAGAAACAGTTCCACACTGAAAAAATGAAAAAGCAAAAGGCAAATGACCAACTTAAGATTTTCACGTCAACTGCTGAAATGTTATTTATTAATAAAGCATCAAGTTGTGCCTTCCATGTTTTGCACATTTAACAAATATTTTTGGATAAAAAGGACAGAAAAAAGGGAAGGAGAGAAGAAAGAAAAAAATGAAAGAAGAAAAGGAAGGAGGGAAGGACAGAGGGAGGGTAAACGCAGGTGAGTCCGAGGTGAAGGGGTTGCAGGGACCACCTTTTGGTAACATGAGGGCTTTTTTTCCATTGTGCACCTTCGAAAAATCATTTTTTATCATCTTCAATAAGAAAGACAAAAATGTCTCCTAACAATCTACAAATTTTAATTCATAGAACATCAAAGGACTAGTCACTCTACATGCTATATTTGGTAAAAGTGAGAAGACAGAAAGGGAGCCTTGCTAAATATAATGATTGAAAGGAAGAAAAAAAATTATGTAGGAATTAAGGCAGATTTGGTTTTGGAAATCTTCTGGGGACTACCCCTTCCCTCTCTCTCCACCCCAAAGAAGGTTAATGTATTTCCCCTTATGTGGGCTTTTCACTTCACCAATTGTCTTGTTTGTTCATGAAAAACTCAAAAATTCTTGAGGGTTTAGGAAGAGGGGCTGGTGACACTGTTTCTGCACTAAGGGCCACAGTAAGGATTGCATTGCCCCACTGCGTGGAGTCACTGTGAGCAGTGGCTAATTGTCCCACACTATTAACACCATACTACTCTTCAGCCTCTGCCTGCACGGCAGCGTTTAGCTTTCTTCTCTCAGTCCTGCTGAACTGAAGCTGCTGGGTGGAGCAGACATGACCCTGCCAATAGTGAACATGAAGTTTAGGAGAATCCACAGTTCAAAAATTGTTTCCTGACACCACCATCATTTCTACACACATGCGCATACGCTCCAGGTAGCTGAATGAACAAATGACTGAATTTTTATATTATGACACACACAAATGTTTAATAGCTTTTCTGCCTTCATTAAATTATCCTAGGTCTCTAAAGTTTGAAAGCTAGGTTTGTTGTTTTTTTGTTTGTTTGTTTGTTTTTTGTTTATTTGGAGTACATCATGGCTGCTACTGTTTATTTCTGTTAAAAACCTCTCCATTGAGAATTTAAAAGCAAAATTTATCAACATTATTTCTCTTCCAATAGTGTAGTCATTCTTCTTTATTAACTTGACTGGCTTGTTTGATTATGCCATAAGGATATTTTCTGTCTGTGTAATTCTAAGGTTACACTCAGCCAAAACTAAAGCCAAAGTACATGGAAAATGTGGTGAGGGCAAGTTTCATTTACAGGTGTTTTTATTCCCCCACACCACAACAAAGTTTGGATAATATTTCTGTAGCATCTTCCCACAGATACTTTACCAAACTCAAATCATATCGGGATGTACCAGTAGGCTCCAAGCCTGCTCAACTGACGTCCCATTTGCAAAACACTGCTAACAAATCCCTCTCTCTGAAGTTTGCCAGATTTCTACAAATAAGAGAATCAGAACTACCACTGTAACCGAAATTCATCCAAACGTTTTTGTTACTCTAACCTCCATTAATATCACCTTCAGATTTGGGGACCTAACTGTTAACACTATATCCAGCCGCCTCAATGATAATTGAAAGAAGACTACTGAAAAATTAAAACTAGCTTCATTCTACAGAATGGTTGGTAAGTCATCACCAATGAAATAATTCTTATTCAATATCTACCTATAGATAATGATTTTCAATAAATTTCATCAGAGAAAAGGTACTTGATATGAGAGACTGGCCTATGGGAATTACCAAATGGTGAGTTAGCCAAAAGAATTTTTTTTTTTTTTTTTTTGGCCTTGTGACTTAAGTATTACATCGTTTAACCTCTTTCTGTCTCTGTTCCTCAGGTTATAAAGTGGTTAAAACAGCTAGAGTTCCTCCCTAGCTATGATATGGTACTTAGCTATGGTACCAAGCTATGGTACAGGAGGCTATAAAAAGATTCATATAACAAGCATGACACTTTTATAAAATAGAGCAGTAAATAAGTCAATTAATCTAAATAATTTTGTATTTGAATTAATGTCTAAAGATAGGTATTAAGAGATTCTAATGAAAGATTGCTATTCCTCCAGTGTTTTCCTATACTCAATGTATATTTTTGTTATTAAGATCTTGCTAGGCAAATTATGAGTACATACATTTCTCAATTACAAACCAGATTTATTGCATATTTCCATTTAGTTATATTCTACATCTTGGCCACAATTGGGTAGTGAATTGGGAAAAAAAACTGAGAGAAGAAAAGGAATGGCAAGCGGTTTTGCAAGACATCAAAGGGATATCCAGGCTGAAATGATTTCCTTATAAGGAAATGTGTGTAAATAACTTGAAATGACATCATTTCACAGAAGCAAAAGTAAAACTTGATTTATTGAAAAAGAATAAGTATATAAACAATACAGAATATTATATAACATAAGTCTGTTACATAAGTATCTTATTACCCTATGTATTGTGTTAGTGAGATTGCACCAGAAACGTAGAATAATCAGAAGCAGCTCTTGAATGCGAAAATGCCCTTTTTATCCCATTTAAAATGAGCGCATAGTCTTTAGGCATCACGTGAGATTGTCAGAATATTTTGTGTGACCATTTCTCAGGCTCCCCCTCTCTAACTGATTAGAGCAAATGTCTATATGTAAAAGAACTGTCTAAACCAAGTTCTTAATAGGAAAAGACACAAAATCCTTTTCTGATTGGAAACGGATTCCAGTTTCTACGTAGCTTGCCTTAGGTAGCTTGTCTATTTGAATAGTGGTATCTCCCCTTAACCGCGACGAAACAAGCAAGGCTCACACACAGGTGTAATCTGGCATCAAGCTCCAACTCAGTCCCTTGTGTTTGTTTATTGCATGTCTGCAGCTATTTTCCTTTCTTCTGTCTGCCACTTCTTCAAGGGTTAGGTAACAGAACTTGGCTGTCATTCCTCTTGCTTTGCCTTTAGTGTGCGCTTCCTATTTTTATCGATGAGCTTACACTTACCCTGCTAATTAACTAAAAATACATTGTCTTCAGAATTTATCTTAAGAATATGTTCCAAAAAATCTCTGAGTTTTCTTTTTAATCATTACTTTTTTCCTTTAAAAAAATGCATGAATAAGTAAAGTCTCAATCAAATGCAGATATGCCTAATGCTACAATCGATAAGTTTTTACTTAATGTTTTCACCTCTTGGCTTTTTTTTTTTTTTCTCTATGGCTCAAGACTTACAACAAAATACTAAATGATGACTGATTCTCATGGTGGTCTTTCTGGAAGAGTAGCAACTATTTCCTAAATGTTGGCATGTCAAATTGCTCAAATTTTACAAAGAAGATTAGGAACAAAAATCTTTTCAACAGCTTAGCTCTTAGTGTAGTCTCTGGATATAAGAGACAAAGTCAAGCAGTACCATTCTTAATATTGTAATTCTTGAATGATCAAATGTGATTTTTTCACTTAAACACAAATTTTATCTCCCTTCAAACTCCAATTCAATTGTTCATGACCTTTAAAAATCTCATTTAGGTATTCATTCATTCCATATATATTTAATAGATATTATTGAGCACCTCTTGGGTGCCAGGTATATAGAACTTCAAAGGAAAAGAGTACGGTTGAAAAAGAGTGCTAGCTCTAGACTTAGAAGACCAGGTAGCCTGAGAGGTAGGCGCCAGGCTACCTGCCTATCCTCACACCACTCTGTGTCAGCCTTATACATCTCCTGCTCCTGAGATACACAATAGGAACAAGGATACTTTTAACACCTTGCATTACCTGACAGTGTGAAGAAACAGATCCCATAAATGATATAATAGGTAAAGCATGTGCCCAGAATGCCTGGGTTCAAATCCCAGTTTTGCCACTTTTAGCAGTATGACCTCACAAAACATGTTAACTCTGTAATTCTGTCTCTTCGTAAAATGAGAAAACAATAGTAACTACCTCATAAGTTCTTATCAAGTAAGTCAGTATTTGTAAGGTACCAAGAACAGTGCCTGGTACAGAGTATCTCTATATATATTTGTTAAATAAATAAAAAGTATGTTATGAAAATTAAATGAATTAGCACATACGTAAAATGCTTAGACCTGTGCCTCAAGTGCTAAATAAAGATTAGTTATAACCCTGGCCTCTTCTGCAAGAGTTCTTACATATATTCCACCCTTCAAGACCCTGCCACCCAGTCATGGCTGGCTTGACCACATACAAAGCACCTGGCCAAAAACAGAAACTCCACCATGAGTAACTGGACTAATCCAATCATACCCTGTCTGTAATTTCCATTGAGGATATGGAAGAGAGTCAGGAAGGCAGTCACGTAGGAAGAGCAGAAGTGACTATTCGCACAGAGAAGTCAGCAGGGACTAGGAAAGTAGGCGAGTCACAGTTCAAGCAGAGCATGAAAAGGGATCCCTGGATCTGTGCCGATGGCTCGGCTTCATGCTGGATCCTGAGTCATCTCGCCATTTCCACACTGTGATCCAGTCACCTGGACATTGAAGCACGCTGTGGTTTCTGCTTGTCCCATAGGCCTAGGGCCCTGCTCTCGTTGGTTTCCATAAGTCATGGCCAAGTGGCTGACATTCCTCTTTCTTATTTCTGTTAGACGTTTAGATGGACCACCATAATGTATAGATATTTCTTGCAATTTAAAGAGCCTCCTCACTAAATCATAGGGAGATATCAGGTACAGAACAAGTTCAAAAGGTAGCTGTCCATCCTGTCTGGACATCAGAATCACCTGTACCAATCTTTCAAATGCAGAGTCTGGGTCTTGCCACCCAGATGTTAATTCAACAGGCTGGAGCAAAGCCTAAGAATTAATATATTTCTACAGTTCCATAGAAGATTGCTAATGTACACCACAAGCCAAAAGTTATTGAAGGATAGTCAAAGAAAGATGTAGGCCAGGGCCAGGGAAAAGGAGAAAACAAAAGAGAAATGGTGCCTAGTGCTTAAAGATAAAACTGTTCTGTGGTCTCTTCACTGATAATGTGCTAACAGGCACTTTTCCAGCATACAGGATAATCTTTCTAGAATGTGTAATACTCTTTCAAAATCCCCATTGAGGCCCTGTTGGACCTAGAAAAAAGCCCTAACTCTAACCCAGCATTCAGGCCTCCATAGAGAATTCCATCACCCCATCGAAGTGCTTGCTTCCATACCTTCGCATTCCAGCCATACCTGCCTTTGGTCATTCCTGAATATTCTGTATGCCATTATACCTCCATGCCTTTTATTCATACTAGTCTCCCAGGCTAAATTATCCTTTCCCATTCTCTGTGTCCACCTGAAATAGTCATAATGGTCCTAATTTACAGATCACAATATGCTCTCCTCAAACACTGTTACATTTATTCCTCACAGCTGCAACCTTGAGAAATAGATATGCTCTTTATTTCAGCTTCCTGATCCAGAAACTGAAGCTCACGCAAATTGGGTGACATTCCCAGGGCCTGATATATTGTAGAAAGGTGGCCGGACATAGGAAACTTTACCAAGTCTTTTAACATCAAAGTCCAAGATTTTTTTCATTTGTTTAGCTTTATTATAATTAATATATACCCTAATTCTCAAAGTTGAAACCTTAATCTTTCAAAGCTCAGCTCTAAAGACATGCCATCAAGTCTTCCATAAGGCCCCTAATTGCAGCATTTCACTCATAATGATTAATAATGTTAGCTACCATTTCTGAATACTCAGTATATACCAGGCCCTATGCTAAGGGCTTTAGACATGCTATCACAGTGCTGCTTTACTGAGGACGAGAGAGAGGCTTAGAGAAATGAAACAACTTGCTGGAGGTTACCCAGCCAATAAGTGGCACGGCCAGACCATGGATTACAGAGCTCATGTGCTCGAGCCACATGCAATATTCTCTTCTCTACCCAGACGTTATTTTGTTTTGCTTGTTTTAAGCTTAGTTATAAACATGCATTTCTCATCTCTACCTTACAACTCTTTGGGTTTAAACACCTTCTCAGATCCTCTCCCCACCACACACACACACACACACACACACACACACACACACACATAAATAGCCATGGTGTTCTAACCATTTAATAAATATCTAGTAAAGTTATTAATGTGAGCGTGACAAGAATGAGACCAGAATCTTTGAGAACCAAATGCTCAGAAGAGGTAGATTCAATTCAATCTAATTTATCTCTATTTATCTTTATTTTCATTATGCCTCATCAAATTTACCAAGAACAAAATACTTCATGAAGGCTTTTAGATAGTCAAGCATTCTTCCACCCTGCCTGCCTCATGAGGTTCAAATGAGATAAGGTTATGGGAATTCACCCAGGAAAGTATAAAATGTTGATAAATTTGTATCTCCCCCTCGATTTATCCTGCTCCACAAGAGAGTCATAGACACTGACAACTATCCTTTCTAGGAAGTTCTTCACCTCAGAATTTGGTCACTCTATTTCTCAATACCGTGTATGTTTTCTGAAGCTGTAGTCTCCCAACCACTTTATGCCTACCATAATTAGAGTAAATAAGCAAAGTGAATGGATCTAGGAATCCCAATTTTCCAGGCCACAACAGATTAAATCATATTCTCATCCCTCTGAAACACACGTGTGCCATGCTTCTGACAGAAGTCACACCTATTTCTGTATTCTTTGTTCTTGAGGTTTTCTTTGCCATTGACTCATTGATATCATTTGGCCTCTCTTTACTCATCTTATTTACATTATTTTGACCTATATCTCTTGATGATTTTCACTACTTCCAAACCTGTCTGGCCTACAGGTGGTTCTCATTGCAACTCATTTAAGAACATCAACAGTGGTTTAGCCACAGTGACTCTGTTCATCCAAACAGCTTGTGACAGTCCATGCACAGATTTTTATCTCTTTACATAAAACTTCATCAATGTTGCAGGCTCAGACACAGAACTTTAAAAACATATGTTTCTGATATTTGAGGGTATTTTTCCCCTTAGGCTTTGTGAATAGAAGATATATCACATCCTCTTCGATCTTTCACTGTCGAAAGGTTCATTCACACAACCTAAAGTCATTGGAGCATGAGTCCCCGCGATGTCTTATTTTCAAGGATTGTTATCAATTCTGTCTAAATTTATAAAGACTGCAATACATGCTCACATACGAGGAATGCTCAGTGAATCACTCCTGTCCAAGAACATTCAATATTTTACATTTGTCCAACTGCCACTGTTATAAAACATTTAGAATATGGACCCTCTGCAGTGTTTTCACTGGTGATAAAAATAAGGAAGAACTCAAGTCATCTTTACTTAACCCTGTGCGCTACGAATAGAGCATTTCAGTTGTATGAAGCCAACTCAGTCAGGACTGCCTTACTCTAAATACTTTCTGTTATGATTAACATAATCATATCAGCTGTCCTTTATTAGTTTCTGCATGTCACTGCTAAACTGTGTTGTGCACATATCAAGTGCCAGGACCTCTGCTAAGCAGGTTCCACATACAGTCTCATTTCAGAGGAGATGGATACTATTACCAAACTTTAATGAATAACGAAATTGAGACCTAAAGAGATGTAGCGAATCTTCCAGTGCGCTCAGTTAGTAACTACATGCGGAGCTGGGATTTGAACCCAGGTGTATCTGACTCCAAAACCCAAGCTTTTACCCACATGAACCACTTACAAAGATGTTGACTAATCTGCACTACACGGGATGGGCATTTGGTCCAAATTAGGGTTCAGAGAGCATTCCTGACTGGTATTTCTTTGTGTACAATCCATGTAACAGTCAAACCAACTACACTGGCTGTGTAGCAACTGCTATGTCTGACCTCCTTGCCCCTCAGGCCTTCCAGTGAAATTGGGAAGAATCTGAGTTCACTGATGTTCTCCTGCATTTAAATTGTATTGAAAGGGTTTTCCAGAACCTACTCTCTGAGGCCATCAGTTCAGTCTCTCCACTGCCTTCTTTTAAATTATTTTAGCTAGTATCCTGTGGCTATGCAGTAAAAACTGCATAGGTTTTAGTGTCCTTAAAAATAAATTATCGTGTCAATTCTTTACCCTCTCTTTCCCCTACCCCACATAAAAAACCTCCCAAATTCCTAATTCTCCTGGCCAGAGGAAAAGGGAATTGCATAACAATTGCAATATATCTTTCAAAGAACCCTTTTCGGGGTCTCTGACATTATGTGGAGTGAGTATGTAAGAGCAAAGTTGAGTCTCTGAAACTGTTTTCTGCTATTGCTTGACAGGTAATTTAAAATTTTAAAAAACTTTTGCCCTAGATAATACTTGAAAATCCAGCCTCATATAAAGACACGCTTTCTTCTCTTTAAATCTGTTCTGGGGCCTCAATTCCTTGTTTCCCAGCCTACATATGCTATCATATATAATGTCTGTGGAAACATATTGATTTAAAGATCAAGTCGGCAATGGAATTGGGTTCTTTGCAAGTTACCTTGGTTTAACTACTGAAAACCTCTGTAATTGCCTCTGAGACTTGAGTCACTGGAACTTTAATTCATTTGTGCTCTCACATGGAGGAACTTAACTGCTCACTCTAGGCTTCCACCCCTCCTAAGTGCCTTTGGAAGGGAATGACAAACCAAGCAAACAGCCTATTTGTGGGCGTAAGGAACAACTTCAGTAAAATCTTAGCCACAGAATACCATTCTGAATATTATCCATCTGTGAGACTGGTTATTTGCCACAGCTGTCTTGGGAATCATACCTCCTATGACAGTCATGAATTTTAAAAAGTAGCTATTGACTTCTGACCTGTTGGTTTTGAGGTGGCGAGTAAGCAAACAGTAGGATGGTGACACAAAGTTAAACATATTTCAAGGAACATCTCGAGGAGAGGTCGGTCAGAGCAATGAAACTAGAAGGCAAAGCAATGGCTTTTCCAGGAAGAACTTTCATTTTCCCTGTGGGGCACATGGTCTCTCCAAACCTTCCTGTGAAAACCATGTAAATTACATGTCCAGCAGTTGTGTGTACATTCCTTGAATTTAAAGGGCACTTTTCCACAAAAGTCTAAAGCGTTTTCTTGGTTAGAGAAGGAGTTTTTCTTCACTCATTTTTCAAATGGATATATTGAGGCACTGAAAAATTATGTCTAGAATAATGCTAGAACTGATGTTCTCGTCTCTCAGTTGAACCCTTTCTCAATCAACTGTACTTTGTATACACATGCATAAATACGTGCATACGATATTAACATTATTCCAGGCTGTGTGGTAACGAGCTCTTTAATGTTTTTATATGTATGTATGTTTCCTGTCTAGATAGTTAAGTGAGTTATCTCTGTCAGTTCATCAGCAAGAAACAATATTGAAAATAATATCCTTTTCCTACCATTTTGCATTAGAAACTAAAAGTCGTTGTGTAAAAAGAAAAAAGAAATTCCAGTTGCTCCAGAGCTTTCCACACTCCTATATTTTTTTCATAACTTAAACCCCAAACTGTAACCTTTCTAGTTCATTGTTCAGGTCAGACCTATTTCAATCTGTTAGACTTCTTCTGTGGTTTACTAAGATAGTTGAAGATATTCATTAAGTTTATTAGCAACATTTATAAAAGGTTTAAGAGGTGAAAATGTTATGAGAGGCAATATGCCATGAAGTAGGCAAAACACATTATTTTTGAAGCTAAGTATTTTTCTCCACAGTAGGTGTATATAAAACCAAATAGGAATGATTCTCTTGCTGGCTAATTAATATTAACAAAGGAAGGTTTCGATAAAATATAACGTGCCATTCTATACAGCTTGGTCAGGTGAGCAGATATGAAAAATATACAGAGATTTTTCTGTATCAGGAAGGTGGATCCTTCCAATTCACCCACAAACACGTTGGCCTCCGAAGTTTCATGGTAGAAGAGCAAAGCTTAAAAGCCTCCAAAACTATCATGGATATTCCTAAATAAAATCACAAAATGGCAGAGCCAATTTTTACAAGCTCTCTAGCCTGCTAAAAAAGCACACAGTATAAGAAGACAAGCAAATGTTTCAGAATTCTTGTTTTCCATAAATACAGAAATCTCGTAATTATCTCAAGAACCATACATTATTTATTTAGTCCCATGCCTTAATGAAGTAAGACTCAATGTTTATCATATTAAAATGGAAAGTTGAGGGGTAAGCGGGGGAGGGGCATGGAGGAGAAAAAGCATGGTTCTTTTCCTAATGAATCTGGCCTTATGGTTCTTCGATTTTTTTTTTTATCAGCAATTTTATGCTCTGCAGGTAGTAAACATAAATGGTGACAGCCAAACATGCATTTTGCATCATAACAAACCGGTTGGATCTGCAAACAGTTGTTTAAGGTGCTCCTTTCCATCGGGAAAACAATAGCATTTATTAGCAGCATTTCACTCCACTCACATGATTTGTGTGTTCTTCACTCTGAAAGTGTCAGCTGTCAAATGAAATGATGGGGACTGACAGTTCAGAATTTTAAAAGTTCAGCTCCTTTCAAATGCACTAAATGAACAAGAGCTGCCTAATTTGGGCTGAAGAAAAAGCAACAAAAATCCCCTGTAAGTATGCAAGGTTTTATTCTACTTTTGCATGCTTAGTATGCACAGAGAATGTTAAATACTTTTCAGCTGGATACACTGTTAATTCTATGAGTGAGAAAGATTTCATTAGGTGAGCTTCAGGCAAGAGTAGGCTACAAATGGAATTCCCTTTTATTTTCTGAAATTCACAGTATATGACCCATATCCAATGATAAATGGTCTATAAACTCTCCTGCTGCATTTAATTGCATAAACTTCCATTATATTCTACTATTAACACGGGAACACTTTGACACAAGATGTCAGAAGGGGAGAAAATGAGTAAAAAAATAAAACCTTCACTCTTAACAAAATCAAAATAATCTTAGCATCCTTCAGAATCATGCTCAACATGTAAGTTCCAAGCACACAATTTTAAATATTTTTCAACCAATTAGTTACTTTTAATTTTGGTAACATGAAAATCTATTAATCACTATTTAATTATCTGGAGCTCTTGCCTGCCTAATTAGTGCTTTCCGTATTGCATCTTCAACTAAACTGGGGACCCTATCAACTCATTTATCTGATACGTATTTGGTGCACTGGTGAGTTAATTAATGAAAAAAGAAAAAAAACTCATTTAAACGGTTCATTCAAAAAAAAAGCTTATTAAACACTTTGAACATTAAATAAGCCGACTGATTTTATTAGGTTTTCATTGCCCTAAAAAGCATTATATAAATGCAAAATCCCATGTGACATTTCTTGGTAAATATACACTGTAGAAGGAAGCAGAAGAAGCACTGATAAGTTGAGTAACAATCCCTCTTAAGCACGCCACCTGAGGCAGTGGGCTTTTGAAATCTTTTGTACAAAAATGAGGACGATGATTAGATATAAGATTTTATTTGGAATTTCTGGTGTTAGGAACACTAAACATGATTGTCAATGAAATTATGTTGTTATATTCTAGGTAATGTAGTGTAAAATGGTCTATACTAGAACTACGCTTATAATAGTGAAGAAAACAAAGAGTAATTTCCGGAATCCAGCCTTTCTCTCCACCACGTCTCCATTTTGCTCTGCTTTGCCAAGTGGTTGTGTGCTTGTCCTCCAGCATCTAGCCAAGACAACAACAATCCCAGAAAGGCTTACTTAAGCACCAGCAGTGTAGATTAGTGACCCCACCTGGATGTTCTTACAGCACCTGGGCATAAACCTTTGTGTTTGCACTTCCTATGAGAAAGGGGTGGAATACAGTGGTAAAGAACATGGCTTTGGGCTCAGAACAACCTGGGTGCAAGTCTAGACTCAGCCACCAAAGAGATTGTTAGGATTAAAGGAAATGATCTAAGTTAATCATCTAGTGTAGTGTCTGACACATAGTAAATACATCATAACCACTAGTCTTTTAAAATATTTTTTTAGATCACACTCTACTGTACTTGTCTGTTCAGATGTTTCTCCTACTATATCCTGGGCTCTTTGTGGGAAGAGATGCATGCTCCATCTGTATATCTCCAGGGCCTAGGACAGCGTATGATAGACAGTGAACATCCATGTATGCTCATGTAATAAATGGATAGAACAAAGGATCTACAGTAAAGAAATCTAAGGGATTTAAGAATAAAATAAGCAAACTGAAGCCAAATTGCCCCTCCTTCTTATATAAGGTAGGGAAAATTCTGAGGCACAAATTTATACATGTTAAGTGCTTAGAATATAATTCACTGTCAAAAACTTATTAGCTATTATTAACCCCTACAATGTTTTCTCTTGGTCTCCGGTAGATTGTCAAATAGGTATCCTCATGAAGAAAGCTATGAATTTCTATGCAAATAGAAAAACAAATTAAAAAGTTAAACTGAAAATATTTTCAAAATGTAGGATTTCATAAAATTTGTTAAAGTGATATTGAAGACCTGTTCAAGTCACAGGGAAAGATTCTATGGATCCAGCAAAGTCAGACAATTGAAAAGCGGGAAAATGAAAAAAGATGATGAGGTTCAAAAGAGAACAATTTCAAAACCAAATAATTAGGAAAATCCATCTGAAAATTAATAAAGTCATGAAACATTTTCACACAATTGACCCTCTTTATGAGCATGCTCTTAAAGTCAAAGGGAAGAATTTGATGCCCTAAAATTATGTTGGAAAGATTATTGAAAAAAATCTAAGATTTGGTTAATTCTTCATTTGTTTAAAGAGTACAAAATGGTTTTTATTGTAACTTAAATCCTGTTTTAAAATATTTTCATTATTTTCGGTTTTATTTCTAGATAAAATCTCAACCAAACCTTTCCTTTTCCTACTGTTTTCTATGAAGCTTTGGCTTCAGTTCTAAGTAGATTCACTCTAAGTGGCCTTTTCTAGTAGCAGTTGTTCACTGGTTTGAGAGAGAGGCTTGTTCTTTGAAATTGCCCCCCTAGTGTTTCTCCTGCTATGTTCCACCATCCTCTGAAGGTTTCCAAAAGAGCCTAAGAAGACAATGTGGCTCTGCTCGATTCGAGTTCATGGGCAATGCAATTCTTAAAGAGAAAAGCAAGTGGAGTTCTCCACAGAGCTGTTAGTGGGGCAACCCTTATCTTAAGTCCCTTGGCATGGTATAGTCCCCCTTTGGGGAAATCCTTTTTTTCCGGAGAAACAAGACGATGAAAAGATTTTAATTCTTCCGTGCTAGGAAAATAGGTATTTAATCCACAGGGGCTCCATAATTAAATGGCATTCAGTGCCAGACATTGCAACACTCCAAAGAGTCAATGATGATCATGCCTTACTGGATATATTATGTAGAATATTCTAGAATGTTTTAATTCCCCTCCCACATTTTTTTTCTTTCCTCACATAACCATTGTTTGGGTAAGAAAAGAGAGAGTTTATAAAACAAATTTTAATCTGTATTTCTCTCTAATGTTGAAATCACTAAAAGGAGAATCATAATACTAAACTATTTATATTTTATTACGTAATGCTTCTAAAAACATATTAAAGTTCAATATCCTTTGAAACTATTCTATGGCCCATATCTTTTATCCAAGGATATTTACTTTATATCATTATTAATTATATACTATACATCCTGTGTTTTTCAAATGTGACAAGGTAAGTACTTTTGTTTTCATTTCAGTGATGCCTTTAAAGAAAAATTCAAATGCATTCATCAGCATACCAAAGGTAATTTTTTTCTCAATCTCCCTGTCAAGATAGTTCAGCTTTAATTCAGGTAAATTCCTGACAGATATCAGAGTTCTATTTACTGATTATCTATTCTTCCCATTGGGATCATAAGATTTTAAGTGAAAAAAATCTAAGAGATTTATTGCTAATGGGATTCTACAAATGTTATCTTTGTTCAGAGTAAAAGTAATATATGATCCTGGCTTTGTAGAGCATCTTTAATGTTCCTTTTTTGAATATGTATAACTCATTTAGAGACCAAGACTAGACAGTAACTCATCATTTTTGCTACCTGCCTTAAAATATCTGCATTTTGTCTGTTTGAAAATAATATAAACTTGTGATTTAATTGATGTCATAACTTCGATTCATCACCACATTCATTGTAAACAAAGAGGCTCTAAATAATGAACAAAATGCTTATTGTTCACCAGAAGAAAGGTCATAACATGTTATATTTACATTTATGTCGTGTCTTATTACTAAATCTGTATAAACCATCTCCCTTCATTATTTCTGAATGGGAGACTGATGATAAGTGCTATTTTCAAGATTTTTTAAATCCTTTTTATTTGTCTAGCTAATTTGTGTGCTGTAGCATTACAAGGCTAACTCTATGTTTTGCTTGTTAAGTTATTAGGGATTTGTAACTCCCGAAAATCAAGAATGAGTTCCTAAATGTAACATTTGCATGGGTCGACAGCTTCAGGGGAGAGAGGTCAGCTGCCCTGGTGAAGGAAGAAGAAATCTGTCTGCGTGATCCTAATTTGCTTTGAATAATAGACGTTGGGCTTGGAATTGGAATGATTTGTTGTTAGGTTAAGCAGCAGGGAAGCTTATGGCTTATTATTTTTACTCCTGATACAACTGAAGCAATGGGTGAGTAATGAGACAGCCATAGATAATTGTAATGATATTAGGCAATGAATTGTGTGTGCCTGGGAGATAGTGCAGGTTTATCAGACGGTGATGGCCAGTGAACCAACACAAACTATAAATATTCGGATTAGTCAAATCTTTGTTACATCTGCAAATAGCGACCGGTGTATATTTCCTCTCCCATTTTATAATTTTAATGATTCTGACTCCAAGCCCTACCTTACCTTCAAAGGAAATTTAAACTAAAAGATGTATCATATTGTGATAGGAAAATGAAAATGCGCCCAGTGACACCTCTCAGTCACACAATGAAAGCACAGACATTAACACCAGTTTTTGCTTCTGGGACACCTAGAAATTGATTCCTTACCTAGTACGAGTCTATCCAATTCTGTCCGTTCCCTTTCCCCATTCCTTTCCCTTTCCCTCCCCGCCCATTCCAGTGAACTGAGCTCACCCAAGATTTCTCATTTGCTGTGCTCTGTCCCTTGTTTAAACTAAAGAGAATACAGGATCAGTCCTCTTTTTTCCCTCAACTATAAAGTCTCTTCAGAATCCAATTCAATGAGATTGTATTTGTTACAATGAACGCAGATTGTTCAATGGGGCAGATTTAAGAAATGCTGAAAAGAGTTCGGGGGTTCGCAGGGTGGGGGCTAGCTGTAGAGTGGGGGGAGTGCAGTTTTACACATCACCCCATGTTTGTCAAGGTCTAAAAGCACTGAAAAGGATTTGTTCTGTTTGTGTAAAGGGCCTCCGTGCTCTGGGTCTCTAAGATGTCATGCCAAGCTTTTTAGCACATGAGCTTTCTCTTGATCTTGGGCCTGACATGACCAAAATGCAGGGGCTCAGGCTCTCAGGCACTGACCCACATTGTTGTTCCAATCCACCATCTAGGAGTGTGCTGGCTAACAGCTTTCTGCATTTAACACATTATTTATATTAATCTATGAATTTGGAAAATTGTTTCTACATATGCTATTATTTCAAACAACCATTTTGTTGACTAAATATTTTTACTTATTAAATTAACTGTTATTAAAAGATGAGATCTCCCAGGAGAATCTTTAATCACATGATATAAGGTAAACAAATTATTAGAGTCACTGACAATATTAACAGCCCTACGGAGTGTTCCAAACCATAGGGCTGCACGCTCTAGTTATGAATTGCCAGTTACAAACTTGGGCTCTATTGCTTGACTCCATCGTTGTCCTATGTTCTATTATTGGCAATTCCATACATCTCTATTTCACTATTTTCTATGATGCATGGACCAAAGAGCTTAAAGATATTTCCTCAACCTAGAAAATACACAACACTATGAGAATACATAGATCACGTATGTATGTGCAGGTGTGTGTACTGAACAGGCTGGATTCCAAGGGATACAACCAAGAATTAATTGTTTTCTTCTCTATCACTATTTTAAGAAATTCTCCATTAGGTCTCCTTTCTGCTCTCTTGGAAAATATCTTAGGAAGTTACTTGTAGTTTTTGTGGTCACTTTTGGGTATCAGAACAATATTATTTTCAGGTATAAAAATATGCAATTCACTTTAAATGAAAATGAATTATTTCAAAACTTTGTCCCCTACCCCAACACATGCCTGGTTTGCCACTTGAGGACCAGAAATGGGAAAATAAGAATAGGCAGTGCTGTCTATGTCTTCTCCCTGCTTGCCACCTCTCCTTACCGGCTTCCTCCTCTGTTTCAGTATCCTCCAGAGTTGTGGGAAGTGGGAGTAGCCCAAAGAGTACGGATGGAAAAGACAAAGTTTTTCTTGGTTGGTGCTTATGATGCTTGTGTACCGTGTACTCTCTACACACTCTTTATCTCATGGACTGTTTTGGGGGCTCTTTGGTGGTCCCCAGGCTGGGACCTGCATACTGCATAAGCAAATGCATGCTTGGGCTCACCACTTTTGATTTGGCCTCAGCTTTTAAGTTGGTGCTACACCCCTGGGGACTCCTACCCCTGGCAGGCAGCACTCATGTGCAGGGTTCTTACTAAATGGCTCTAGCCGTTAACAATCCAGGTATCCAGCTGACCCACAGGTAAGCTCAGCACCAATACCCCTCAAACTCTAAGAGTATAAGCTACTCCCACTGTGGCTTTCTCTCTGGGCTCCGTTCCAACTCAGTGGCAGTCTTGGACCTGGGAGGTTTCGAGGTTATGATACCCCAGCCAGGGAACAGTATGTCAGTCTTCTCTTCTGGACGACCTCTGTCATGCCCATGCATTGTAGCTGTCCCACATGGCTTTGGGAAACCAGGAACACCACAAGCTTTCCTTTATGACAAAGTGACAAAAGCAATACAAAGAAATAAGTACTGCTATACACTACATCGTGAATGAAACTGGAAAACATTATGCTTACTGAAAGAAGCCAGTCACAGAAGACCACATACTGTATGACTCTATTCAAATGAAATGTCCAGAATAGGTAGCGCTATAGAGGCAGAAAGTAGATTAGTGGTATGTGTAGTGGGAGGTAGGGAATGGCTAAGGGTAAGGAGTTTCTTTTTTAGGGTAATGAAAATGTTGTGAAATTGATTGTTGTTTGTAATGATTGCACAGCCATTGAATCATACACTTTTTACATGGGTGAATTATGTAGTACATAAATTATATCTTAATCATATTAAAAAACATATTCTCACTTTCTTCCTTTGAAACCTCTCCCATTAAAAGAGAAAAGCTAGTCCTACACAGATGGGTCTTGCACCTTTCCTTAGAATGTGCAGCACTTACTCACTGATTTCCTCAGTTTTGGGACCCTACCGAGACTCCAAGACAAAAAGAAAATCCCATTTAACAATCTGTTAAATTAATAAGAATCTAAAACGTTACCCAGAGCATTTCATTTGTCTTTTCTTCATGCTCCAATTTCAGAGTAATGATTAAACATCCAAACTTTGCAGAATGGTACATATATTTTATAGGCTGCATTACCCTCCCAAGTGATTCAGTTTTCTATAATTCTCCTGGTTATGTATTTCAATTAAAGGAATAAGTGTTAGTCTTATAATAAACTCAATAAACACTTGCTGACTGCCCGACTATTTTAATAAGAATACAGTTTATTATTGCATAAATGCCTACATACTTAGTTTTAAACAATCCTAGGAGGTAAGTATTGTTGAATAATCATTTTACAAATAAGGAACTGAAGGTCAGAACAGGTTAAGAAGCATATGCAAAATAAATCGGTTAATGTGCGACTGAACCAAGACTCTCATCTGTAGCCTCTGTTCTACACACAGAACTTCACCTCAGTGCTACCTTCCATAAAGCTAAAGAAGCTATTTTATGCATAAAATTAGAATAGGCCACAATAAGAGAAGAGCAATGTAAGATGCTAAATTATTATAGACATTAAAGAGATAATAAAAATAAGAATGACAAAATAGAAACTTATTTTACAAACAAAATAATAGAAAGATGCCAATAAACGAATTGGTAATTAGGAGCACAGAGGTGAAGAAATTTTCTAGAATTAACAGCAAAAAAAAAAAAATAAGATGGAAAATATGAGTAAAATGCTAAAAGACATGGCTATCCAACATCCATCTGACAAGCAACTGAGAGGCAGAGAAGAGCAAAGGAGTGGAAAAAATAACTTTTTAAAAAGAAAATTTCATTAACTGAAGAAAGATTTTTTTAAAAGGAAAGCAAGATTAGCACAAAAGATGATAATTGAAATTGTCTTTAAGTTCTCTAAAAACAATGGAGCAATTCCTCTAATGGTCTGAGAAGAAATAATTTTTAACCTATACTTTTCGATTCAAGTATAAAAGCAAAACAAAGAAGTTATCAATCAGGCAAAGACTCCAAAAACTTACCACCGAACCACTCCCATAAAAACCATTCATTAAAAAGGATATCCAAAGAAAGTGAAAAGGAATATAAGCTAAATGATGACCTAAGATAAAATAAAGCAAACACTAGAAACAGAGTATGAATGAGAGGAAGTGAAGAAAGTTCAAAAATTTAAAAAGAGAATCTGACCTACCTTCACGTATTATGCTAGGAATATTTTCCTTCACAAATGTTTAGTGACTTTAGGTTCATTATATTTCCTCTTCTGTGGATCCATTTACACTATTTGATTCTGAACAAAATAATAATAATATAATCATAATGGCTGTGTTATTAATTTTAGAATTGTAGATTCAGAAACAAAGCATGAAATCTCAATTATGGTTAATTGTAATTATAGAATGTAAATGTTATAAAACTTAAAAAGGTGAAAATAATAATATAACCAAAAAATTCAAAAATCATATCTCATTAGATATGGCCTAAAGGTAATAAATCATAAAACAAGGTATTGAAAGTCATAAAGATAATACTATATTATAAATTAGCAGAAGTCAAGCATAGAGATAGAATGTAATGAGGAGGGGTCATAAGATATTTTCCAAAGTTGATAAAGCTAGAAAGAAAATGAGAAAATTTATTATTTACATTTATAATGGTAACTATCAGAATAATTGAAAAATGAAAACTGTTAAAAGTACTTATTTTGGACAAGGAAAGGAGATTTGTCCTTTCTATTTTAAATTTTTCTACATGGGATGAATTCTTATTAAATAGTGTAGATATTAATTTTAATTTTTTTAAAATTTAGCATGTTTTAATGCATAAAAGGTAGAACAGAAATACACCAAAATATTAGTAGTGATTTGCTCTGGGCGAGAGAAATTCCAAATGACTTTTTTCCTCACTTTTTCACATTTTGTTAGTTTCCAAATATCCATGCACAATGGTTTCTTATTCAAAAGCCATAAACTAAATTTAATATTTGAGTATTTGATAGAGCCATCTAAATGTGAAAATACAAAACAATTAATATTTTAAAATTCTTTAACCTGCACTTTACAGGTCATACGGTCATGAAAGTAGGGTAAACTGTAAAGCCCCTCCAAGAATTTACCCATTTACCATTCTCCAACTCTGTAGCAAGAGCAAGTGTCTCTGTCCATCCTAAAGGTCATAGTACTAACAGCCAATAACTGCCCTGACCACTCAGGTGTTTCGCTAAATGTCTGCCCTTGGTGGTCCCCACAAGTTCAAGTTCTTGTCCTCCGCTTTCTATATTCAAAAATGAAATTTCTGAGCTCATTCAGGAGTGATAGGATTCTGAGTGGCCGATTCTCATGAACCTAGCATTAGAAATTGTAAGATTACCCAAAACAAGGTTACTAAAGCACCCTCAGAAACAGACCTGGCAAAATTTCCTTCAACAGAGTCCAATGCCTTCTCTCAGAAAAGCCTTGGAGACATGTTGATGAGGCTGATAATAAAGGTTAGTATTTGCTGAGCATTCTGTGCACCTAGATTCTATGTATCAGGTCTTTCTTTGCCTTTTTATATTTCATCTTAGATATCCCCTTTTCATCTATTATCTCCGCATATTTTGTCAGTAATACTTTCTTGAAAAACTGTTAAAATTTAATTATCTAGTTTATTTCCTTTAGGCTTCGTTACCATTAGTGTCTCCCTGCTGGATTTGAGGGAAGTTGTGGGGGTGGTGGCAAGGGGATGGGTGGAGAACACAACCTATTAAGAAGGCTTAAGAAGAACACATTTCAGCACCACCATATGTATGTGGTGGGTGCTTCCTCTTGCAGATTACTAATTTGAACCGTTCCATCTTGATTCTTATTCATTTCCATTACAGAGAGAAGCAATTTCGACTCTCGCCATAAGATTCTAGGTGGCCTTGCACCCTAGACCTCAGAGTGGCCTACACAGTGGCTGTGAAAAACAATCAACGGATTTCTTGCCCCTGAGACCAGGATGTATGTTTTGAAAACCATAAGTGCTATCCATCTACAAAGGCATTTTTGTTATTGTTGCTGTCATGTCCAACTGACTATGATGGGAGAATCCAATTCATTATTAAAAAAAG
The DNA here is from genome assembly GCA_004363605.1 of Indri indri. Classification (NCBI taxonomy): domain Eukaryota; kingdom Metazoa; phylum Chordata; class Mammalia; order Primates; family Indriidae; genus Indri; species Indri indri. Next base: position 5,507 of record RJWJ010010115.1, on the reverse strand, counting down.
AAAAGAATCATTTGTGTGACTCTGAATAGATCTGTTAGCTAAGCAATGTGTGGTAGCCCTTTCTTCAAGAAGAGTGACAGTAAGTTCAGAATCATATGCTGAGCTACCTAATGGGGTCCTTCTGTCCTTAAATTCTGTGAAACAATATTAAATATCATTAATTCATTAAAGAAATGTCTTGTGGTTTTTATGAATGCTCATGAATATTTCATAAAGTGATTAAAATTGTTAATCTTGGTCCCAATTAATTTTAAGTAATTCTTAGAACACACATGTAAATAATAGGTAATTATAATGTTTTATTATGTGTCATTTATATAACTTAGGCCATTAAAATTGCATTTCTGATGTGATACATTTCTTAAAGCCCTACATCATTAGTTTGTCTTTTAAGCAAAAATTCATTTTTACTTTCTTTAAGACTGCATTAATTTTGAGGGAATTTTTAGGGGAAATTTTGAGAGACTTTGAGGAAAGGGAGAATAGTTTCTAAAAGTACAAAGACTGGCTCATCTATGAAATAGCATTTCCTCCAAAATTCTAGATTTTTCTCCTCCACCAATCTGCTCAGGTGGTATTCAGCGTGTCTACTCTGATTGAAAAAGCTATCACCTGTGGAATTAAACATAAAGTAATTCTACTTTTTGTCCCCTCATGCTTTAGCTTTTCATTACACTTGACTGCTACATGGGGAGAAAAAGAAACTAAAATTTGGAGGCAGTTTAAAGTAATGGAAAGTTCCCAGAGTCAAAAAGAACCAGCTTGAAAGGATGATAACTTCCTAGCTGTGTTGTCTTGAAGAAATTACTTTATCTGTTTGGATTTCAGTTCCTTTACCTATGAAATTTTTAAGATAAAACTTTCTCTACCTCCTTTGTGAATTTCTTTAAGAATTACTTAAAACACACATTAAAGATTTTTTTAAATGCTCTGCAAATTATCCTACCTGTACAAAGCAAATAGGTAATTTTGAGCAAGTTACTTCAACATTTTTGTTCCCTAGGCCTTGGTTTCCTATTGACAAATTAGAGAATTAAAACTCCCTCATTTGAAACAGATTCATTCTTCTGGTGGTCTACTTGCATATTTCTGACCTTTTCTTTAACTTTCAATTTATGGATATTTTCTTGCAAGTTCAGATGGTCCAGAACTTGGAGAGAAATGGGGGACGTGAGAGGTGGTCCAAATGTCATGGTGAGTGCTGTGGCCTTTGTGTCTCATGGCATCTGGTAGGGATTTGTGTGCTTGGACATCCCCTCAAACACATTGTGAGCTCATATTCTTGGGCCACAGGGCTTACATCCTAAATACCCGTCACTTCCAAAGAAATGCCTTTGTCAGTAGCTTGACTTACTCTGGGGCAGATTTTTTTCCACCAAAAGTAGCCAAGTGAAGTTCTGTTTTGCCTTTGCCTGTTGTGTTCTGTGAGAACTAATTCCAGTCTCTGACACAGGGAGGCATATTTATGACATTTGGCTTCTTTGTTCAACAGATTTTTCCTTTCTGTGTTTATGAGAGTTCGCATTAAATATTAGTGCTCTTTCCTACTGGGTTCCTTTTGTTTAAAAGCATGTGTGTTCTTTGCACTTGCTTTGGCCATTGTTATGAGGAGTTAAGATGTGTACAGGCACTGCTCCAGAGTTGCTTGACTGCTTTTATGTCCTTTTATAAAAGGTTTCCAAATCAAGAAAATCATGTATTTGTTATTTCTGGGTCCATTAAATGCCCAAGTAATTAACACTAGCTATTTTACCGCTAACAAAGCATGGAAACCATAATTTTTTTGTGATGTACAGTCATTTCAACATCAGCTTACAGTTGCACAGGCCCATCTAATCACCTGTGTGACAATACAAAAAGACAGGAACCAAGACTGTATGACCAGGCATCCAAATGGCTTATATTGTTTAGAGATGCACATGCCTGGCCAACCAATAATGTATTATTTTAAAGTTTTTGAGGTTGTGCAAAATAAACTCTTGAAACACAGATAATAGTGGTTAGGGTCTGATAAAGTGTCTAACCTATACCCTGCATTAACATAAACGCAAAAGAAAGTTACATTTTAGACATGTCCATAACATAATCAGAAAGCAAGATCTGACATTGCATACTCTCCATTTGCAAATGCATTCCTTTCTAAAAAGCTGCAATTAATTACAAACTAGTTTTGATGCCGTTTTTGCTTTCCTTAAATATGGAGAGAATTCACCCCATAAACTAATGAACCAAAGTGGAGCCAAATAGAGACCAGCTGGCTGGATGGCTCAGTAATTTTATCCACATGATTGACTTTATGATCCTTGCACTGGAGTAACTAGTCTTTATTCTTGCAATCAGCACCAATGACAATTTGGGAGGGGATGGGGAATTATTAAAATCTGAAGAAAGAAGAGGCACTGTTTGTTTGATGTGGAACAACACATGCCTCCACACACTTCTCTGGTATAATAGGTGCTGAATTCCAGGTCTTTCTGGCTTCCAAAGTAACATACTGATTAGTTGCCACAGAGACATATTAAGCAACCGATGCTCAAATAATCGTTACAGGTACTCCATTAACAGCATCTAACCGTGTGGCTTTTAACCATACAAATTGTTTTTTGACGGCTTGTAACCTTTTCAAACAGTTTCCTTTGGGCATTATACCACACTCAGATCTAATTTTAACTTTTGCTTTGTCTATAATTTATGAGTTTCTTTGGAGATGCATAATGTATTTGAAGAGAAAGGATACATTCAAATAAAAGCTAAAAACAAAATCAATTGCTGTTTTAATCCATGAAACCTTTGCTCACTGGAAGATCACTACGATAGGATGAAAAAGGACAAAGGGAAGAACTTATATGATCTAGAATTCCCATAGAAGCTGTTTTAACACAAGAAGATTCAACCTATTTAAACAGGATCATAGTTGGCCAGAAATAGTGTATCAATACAAAAGTTCATCTTAAGACCCATGAAATTTCACAACATACAAATAAAATAATTCTGAAATGGCTTAATGAGGCTGTCAGTGAAGTGAAATATACAACACCCTTTCAGCAGAGAAAATCTCCAGGTTTGCAATTTCCAGATCCTGGAATACATCCTCTCCAGAAGGAGGAAGAGCATCATTCCAAAATCTGGCCCAAAAAATGGATTCTACTTAAAGAGCACACATAGATCACAAATTCTTGGCAATAAAGAAAACTTTGAAAATCATCTGGTCAGGCTCAAAAGGAAGCCTAGTGGCTGGCTTCATTCTTGACTTTCCTTTTTTCCTCATTCGCACACCCAATCAGCAAAACCAGCCTGATCTGTCACAGAATCCCCGGCCCTCCCCTACTGCACCCTGGGCTCCTCAGCACCAGCTCCTGTCATCTGAGCTGCTGCCCTAGAGCCCTAATCCAGGGGACAGGAAACTCCAGCTCACAGTCTGGTTTTGCTGCTTCTTTTCGTACGTCCTGAAAGCTAAGAATAGTTTTTACATTTTAAAATGATTATTAAAAAGTCAAAAGAATAATATTTCATGACGTGAAATTGTATGAAATTCATATTCCAGTGTCCATCAATAAAGTTTTATTGGAACACAGCCATGCTCATTCTTTCATGCATTGCCTATGGCTGCCTTTGCTTTATAAGAGCAGAGCTGAGTAGTTGAGGGAGTCTCAAAGTATGGTCCACAAAGCTGAAGATATTTGCTACCTGGGCCTTTACAGAAAATGTTTGCAACCTCTGTCTAATTGGTCCTGCATAACCATGTTTTCTCTGCCACTGTCAGTTCTTTACACAGCGACCAATGATCCTTCTAAAACAAGCCAACTTCTGTCACTTCCTGCTTAAAACTGCCCTATGCTGTGCTGTCCAATGACAGCCACTAGCCACATGTGCCCATGGAACCCTTGAAAAGTATCTGGTGCAACAGATGAGCTGAATTTTTAGTTTTTATTTCATTTCAATTAATTTAAATTTTAAAATTGATAATTCAATTATTGGGGAGTATTTAAGTATATTTGGAACAACTTGGATATGTGACTCTACTATTTCAATGGTAAATTTTATGAAATCTCAATGCAGATCAAGTATTTCCAATGAAAATTTGGCCTCCAAATTGAGATGTGCTAAAAATGTAAAACACACACTGGATTTCAGACTTAATCCAAAAAAATAGTATGTAAAATATCTCACTAATAATTTTAATAGTGATTACATCTCAAAATTATAATTTTTTTTCCGGAAAACAGCATTTGGACTGGATACTACTAGGTTAAAGTAAAAAAAAAGGTACTCTTGTTAATAAATTTGTTTTTCATGGGTTAGCAATCATGAAATTATGTGTATGCTAATATTGAGCAAATAAGTATATTGTGGATGAAAGAATGTTAATTTTTATATATTCAGTTAAACAACACACATTAAATTTAATTTATCTGTTTCTTTTTACTTTTTTAATGTGGCTACTGGACAATTTTAAATTACATACGTGGCTTGCGTTATGTTTCTACTGGACAACAAATATTGATCTAATGGGTTTGCATGGTGACAAGAATAAATTCAAACTCCTTACAATTGCAACAAGGTCTTACATGCCCCTGCCCACCTCTTTAATCACATTTATCACTCTCTTCACACTGGCATTTTGCCAGGCCCTCAAAGACACTAGCCTAATTTTTGCCTTAGAGTCTTTCTTTGCACCCACTCTGCTTTCTCCTTGGAAACTGCTGCCCTACGTCATAGCTCGTTCTCATCACTGGTATAATTTAAATGTCAGTCTCCTCAGAGAGGCATTCCCCAATGCTCCCCCAGTCACTTTTCAGCACGCCTCCCACGTTTCTTCTCTCCATAGCTATTATCAGTATCTGGAATTTTCTTCCGTATTAATTTGCAGGTCTATTGACCGTCTCCATTCCCAGCATACTCCCCACTCCAACACACAAACAGCAGGAATCTTGTCACTTTTGTTTACTGCCATATCCCTAGCACTTAAAACAATGCCTAGTGCTCAATAAATATTTCAATGAATGTCCCTTCACTTTACGGATATGAAAAACAAAGACACAGAGCAGTTAAAAGACCCACTGATGGAGCTCAGAATGGAATACAGGTCTGCTACATCCAGCCCGATGCTTTTGAGGGGATCTAAGGATGAGCATCTCTCCTGGTCAGGACCATAGAAACCTTCTGCCTGGCTGTGTGAAGCTCTGTCACAATGCCAGCTTCAAAAGCGAAAGGTCAGGTAACCCAACCGTTTAATTTACCCATGGGCGCCTAAAAACTTTTCACTAGCTTCATCTGCTCTCTGAATTCCTTGCCAGATTGTTAGCAGCTTTTGAGATTGCTTCTCAGATGACTTTTTCCTCTGGGCATAGAAAATAATCACCAAAATCAAAGAAGGAAATCAATGGCATTTAGCCTCTCTCTTTCACCAAAGTGATAGTCACAAAACAGAAAGAACTAGGTCAGATGGATGGAAAAGGGACCAATTAAATAGTCTGTAGTAGCAGCACAACCACTACCAGCGAAGA
>RJWJ010010114.1:0-47857 GCA_004363605.1 Indri indri | reverse complement strand
CAGCAGCCACACTAATCAATGGGGCTAATACTTCCTTATTCTTCCCTTAGATAAAATGTAAGTTTTCTTTTTTTGTGATAGTTGTTAGAACTGACCTTGAAGAAGGCAATAGTTATTGTAGGTTCAATTCTGTAGTACTTCCATATGGGAAACTTTCAGTAAAAATACTTGCATAGATCTTTATGCAAAATGCTGCTTAAAATAAATTGAAAATAGGAATAGCGTATAAGTGCTTAAACGATCGCAATACTAGAAATAAGTACCATATGCTGGTGATAAAACATAGAAAGTTTATTGCTGCCTTTCCACCGAGGCTTGGCTCTGTTTTTCCTTTCACATTGACCTTATGATTATAGCCAAGAAAGATCCGAACATATAATTTAAAATTACCTTCAGTTGATTTGATCAATAAAATGTATTTAACTGTGTAACACTGACATACTCTGGAATGTGTGGGATTCTCATGGCAAATTTTCTACTTCCATAAATTTTTACAGTGAGAAGTGCTATGAACCAGGGTGATGTCTGCCTCTTGCTATTACACACATATATACACTTCTAAAAATATTTTCAATTTTCTGGGGCTCCAAAGGGGCACCTAGCATTCTCTTTTCTGAAGTTAAAACATGTTCCAACTAGTAAAAGGCTAAATGAATATGTAGTAAAATGAAGTATATAAAAGATGAATTTGTCTGTCATATTTGCAAAGCTAAAAAAATAAAAAAAGAGGATGACTGAAATTGGATTTTCAATTCCTGGCTGTCTAGAAGGATGAAGTTTAAGGAAAAAAATAAAGTAGAAGGTAGCTTTTAGTTGCAGAGACTTAAAAGAAGAACCCAAGAGCAGTTGGCGTAAGAAAAATTAGCTGCCATGAAAATGTGAATTGAAATAAAATTATGAAGCTCACTTATAATAGCCTTTCAAATTAGAATATGTCAGAATAAAAGAAAGGAGGACAAGGTTTATTTCCATACGATCCTTTCAAGGGCTTAACAAGTTGTTCGCCCCTTCAGGAAAATGCACTCTATACTAATGCAACAGTAAATATTTCTTATACATTTTTTGTTTTATTTTTAAGATTATAACCATCTTCACTACTTCCGTAAATCTCAGTTTCACATAAACATTGACTGGATGTCTTCACAACAGAAGATACTTTGTGATCAGGAGCAGAAATACTGAGTAAAATAAAGCTCATCAAAAAGCCAACTTGTTTGCTTTTAAGTCTGTCTGAACTGCAGTCATTTACATTATCTCCAGATGGATGGTGTCTAGTCATTTTGCATATATTTTACTCATATTAACCAACAAGTGCCTAAGTTATTTCATGGTATAATATAGGTTTGTTATTCAAGTTTGGGGGCTTTAGAGCAGTGCAGGGCATTTACTTTTGTATTCAAGCAGTATGTAGAGAATGTGTCATGTTGTACATAAATCCATGGTAAACTAGGGCCTTGAGAAAGTCCAATACAAGAAATTTTTACTTACTGTAGACTTGTCCATAACAAAAAAGAGGAATTTAAAATTCTTTGACCCTATTTAAGTGAAACTCTTATGTTTCTTATGGTATTTTTTCTTGTATAATCTTTTAAATTATACCCAAAGAAAGGTCCTTTTTTTTTTTTCTTCGTTCAGGCTTGGATCACCTGCTAAAGTTGAACCGGTTACACTTAGTTATGTAACTAATGTAACGTAAGTTCTTCTAGAATATCTTATCAATAGTTATTAATTAAATCTGATCGCCGTTACTCGATGTGCATAACTCTTGTCCCTAATACCTTATCTTGCAATGCTCACAGGCTTAACACTGATATCCTGAGCTCTGCTCTTTCACATTTGTTTGAGCTTGCTGATTGTACACATCTGGTATTGCTAGTTGATTGATCTTAGGGCATTTCACTCTTCAAATCTCAATTTGTTCTTTCCTTTCTTTAATAGTCTTTGTTTTTCTTGACTGTTGCCCTAGAGTTATTTTATTTCTCCTTTAATGTTTAGTAAGCATTTCTTATAGGTTATTCAGAATTTTTAATTATAGTTCAGCCATCCTTATTCTTTATAAAACTTTCAAATCTTTAAGTGCTTAAAAGTAGTTAAAATGATGTGATTAGGTAAACTCTCAGAAATGCATAGAATTCTTATAAATATTATACTTTTTAGGCATTTTCAAAAATGCAATATAAGTACACATGTTTGGCATTACATGTAGAAATTCTAAGTTTAGCTACAAGAGAGCTAAGTAAATGCATGCTCAGAAATGCAATTCATATAGCCTGTTGCGATGCTCCCGATGCCTGTCCTTACCAACATTTATAAATTAACAATTGTGATTTTCATGCAATTTCAGGTGTGACTAGAGTAATTTTTACACTGTTAATTTTCAATGAGTTTTCTCTGGAAAAATTCTGCTAGCTACACCGTGGGGGAAATATTCTTAACATTTTTTTACAGAGCAATGATGACTTCATTTTCCCAAGTCGCTCACACTTAAAACTTTAATGTCATTCTTAACTCTTTTCATTGGTTATCCTCTTCTTCAGTCATTAAATCCTGTAAAGTCTTCCTTGAAAAATGACCTTGGTCACCAATTGAAATCATCATGTAGTCATATCCAAATTCCTAGACAACATGCTCCTCTCTCCTTGGTTGGACACTCAACACCTTCCACAATCTGGCTCACATAGATTTTCCAGGCTAAGCTCCATTGGCCTCCTGTTTGAATTGTTTACACCATTTCTCTGGTCTGCTTGTCATCATCTCATCAGATACATTTCTAAAGCTGTATCCTTTCCTGCCTACAATCTCTGTCCCATTTCCCTTCTTTTCAAAGGCCTCTTGAAATAGTTGCCCTATAACCTGACTCACAAACATCTCGTCATTGGCCGCCTTGTTATTATTTATTTATCTTTGTATGCATAAAATCTGCCTCTTCAACTAAGTTACAGGAATGAAATAGATTTATCCCATTTCTATATCCCCAATTTATAGAACAATATCTTTTATTTAGTAAATATTCACATTGATTACTTTAACTCTTCTCTACAAGGTGCCTAAATAATGATTACATATTCATTATTATGTCATCATGTCTCAGTAAAATGTTATTAAATTTTCATGGCTGTTGCTGTTATTATAGCAATATTATTTTCCTCCATGGAACATTGCCATCACCTGGCCCTTTGAGTGTAAGGACAATAATAACACGAATTTAATTAAAAAATGTTATGTACTCCCTAACCAAGTGGATTCCCTTTTCATCAATAAGACAAAGGCTCTATTGAATGTGTTATTGCACTGATAAAGTAATTTTGAAATTAGATTATGATGCAAATGAGTTGGCTAGGTTTTATTTTTATTCTTAGTAGGAGGATGGGACCAGATTTGTGATTTTGATGGACTTCTAGTTAAAATGGACTATTTCTAACTTGTATATGTATGCTCTAGAAAAATACAAGCTGACCATTAATAAGCTCAGTGTTGATTATGGTGTTCTTCTGTGTGGTGGAATACTAATGAATTTAATGTCACAGGTGAAGTAGGGAAAAAAGTGTTGAAATTTACATATTTTACAAAGAGTGGCAGCAGTCATTCTTACTGATATTACAAGATTCATCTGCCATTTTGGATTAGATATTTTTAATGAAGAGCAACACAAAGAAGGAAGGAGTCAGTCAAATGGATAGAAAGACAAGAGTACAGGCAGATATTTCTCAAAACTGTGTTTGGTTTAAAGAAACGAAATGTATTTATTTTATATGTTGTATCAGTTTTGCCATTTTTCTTCAAGAACAAAAATATTATATGTAAATTGAAAACTGAAGATGTTATATTTTCCATAGCCTCTCTACAAAAAATTCTTTTAAAACAGAGAGAGAGAGAGAGACAGTTATTATCAAACCAAAGTAGATTTACCACAAAGTCATTTTAAACAATCTACCAGGTCAGAATATCCAAACAGCTTTTGTTTTTACTTCTATTTTATTTTAAGTTGTTTATTGGAATTTTTGTACATAATTTTAAAAAGAAGGAATTGTAGCATTTTATTTTAAAGATTCACATGATAATTTTTAAATTATCAAGTTTATCAAGTATATGGCACAAGACAATAACCTCAACTATTTTTTAAGACTGCCAGATAGTCTTTAAATTTGGCATTCTTCTTTATAGTCATAAATAAGTTGCATGCATGCAAAACATAATATTAGGCTATAACAACAAATAAAACATGATTCGTATAGAGCTATATATGTGTAGATGAAAATATCTCATGGCTTCCACATGTCAGTTTAGCACATTTGTTTTGGGAAATTTTTTATAAATTGCTTTAGATTGGATTGAATTACATAATAACACACATGTGAGAAAAAAATACTTCATAAAATATATTGAGTAGGTGCAAATTATGTGCCAGGTTTCAGACCTTAAGTATTTTTATAATAATATCATAATATCACACTTTTGAACACATCATACCCATAATCCTGTGTATTTCTAAATTATTCAAAATAGGCACAGATTTAAACAGAAACAAGCATGAATTCATAGCTTATAAAAAATTACCTTTTAAAGCACACTTCGTGTACTAAATTGATATAATGATGACAAAAATCTTCCAAGTTATATGCTATGTCTGTATAATTATCAGAATAAAATTGTGAGAAAAACAGAAAACACAAAAAGAAAGACATATAAAGATTTCACACAAATGCCTAAATATTCTTTGCCTTACATGACTGGCCTGCAATGAAGTTTATATCTGAGACTCAACTCCTTGAGGACAAGCCCTTGTCTTAAGAATCTTTTAAACTTGAGGGTGGAATGCAACACCTAGCCTAGAGCACATTTGTTGAATTCAGGTGAACTCACAGCAGCAGGGTTTGCAATAGTTGGTGAATCACGTGAAAGAGAAATACATGACCCATTTCTGCAAGTAAAAGAGCTAGAAATGCCAGTTCTACTCTTGTTGGGGCCATCTTAACAAACATGGGATGAATTTGATTAGTTACATTAATTCCATCTGATATTCCTATGCATATATTAAGAAAAATTGTTTTCATTTTATCTAAAATACAGATTTGGGGATTGCAAGAATTGCTTTTTATTTATTTTCATATCAACCCACATGACTGGTAGAGCAAGCGTCACGCATATTAGTAATTAAATAAATGTCTATTAAACTGGCATTTTATCAAATCCTCTGAATACAGATCAAAAACATTTTCTGGAACATGATTTTCACATTTTTAACAAAGAATTATATACAAACATACATATATAAGTATAACTATATGCACATACACATTCTTTTATATGTATGTGTGTATATATATACATGTAGATGCTGTAAATAGACTTGAAAACATGTTTCAGAAATAGTGTCATTCTTCCAATTTTGGGAATTAACTTTTAGTTTGAAACATAAATTGAAATTCATTATATATTTTATGTGTTTTCCACAAAAATTGCCATTATAATTTTTATTTATTTAAATATAATTTTGAAAAAGGAAAGGCTGGAAATTCAAGTAAAAAGAAACCCATTTCATGGTGCCACATCAAGTGTCCTTCCAATCATGTGTTTTTCTGTAAATATACTGAGTGTGGGAAGAGACTCTGAATAGATCCCTTGAAAGCTTTTCATATTTAGCAAGTGTACAGTAAATACAATAGATTTTTAACTGCATCTTGACCCTTCAAGGCTGGACTCGGGCCTGTCCTATTTGGTATGTTCTTTTATTCATTATCTGGAGAGAAAGTAAGGAAATATTTATCAAATATGCAAATGATTTAAGCTAACTGAGGCTATATTTTAGGGGGGGAAAGGAGCAAAATTCAAAAAATTGCCTTAATAAATCATCTCACAAAAATTATATGGAGCACAACGAAAACTAGTGTACAAAAAGGAATTATAAAGGTTAAACGCTCTTATACTTCCACATCTCCCATCTCCCCTTCACCCAAGTTGACTTCTGGGCCTCATTATACTACTGTAGTTACTCTCAGCCTTACTCCCCTATTGACTCATTATTGCCGGGTATGTTAGTTTTCTATGGTGGTCCTAAAAAATTGCCTCAATCTTAGTGGCTTAAAACAATACAAATTTATCATCTCACAGTTTTGTGGTTCGGAAGTCTAGGCATAGCACAGCTCAACTGGGTGCTCTGCTGAAATCAAGGAGTTAGCTGGGCTGGGCTCTTATCTGGAAGTTCTGGAGAAGATTCTACTTCCAAGTTCATTCAGGTCATTGGAAGAATTCAGTCCCTTGTTGCTGTAGGACCAAGGTCCCCGATTTTTTGACACGTGTCTCCTTTCATCTCGAGCCAACAAAAGTACAGTACATGTAATCCTTTGTTTCAAATTTCTGCTGCTCTTTCTGGTACCAGTTGAAGAAAGATCTCTATTTCTCAGGGATAATATGATTAGATTAGGCCCACTCAAATAATGCAGGATAACATCCCTATTGTAAGGTCATTTTCATTAATAACCTTATTATATTCCTATGTAACCTAACAAATTCATAGGAATGACACCAGGGGTTGAAGTTTATGGGGACCGAATTCTGCCTACCACACCAGATCTAATGGCTGCTCTTAAGACTTCATCTTTACTGACCTGTCTGCAGCATTTGACACTAAATTCTTCATTCATTGAAGCTCTACTTCATTGGATTAAAAAATCCTCTTACTCATTTATTTTTATTTTAGTGGTATCAATACTTTTCATAAACTCTATCCTCTTAGCAGATTTTTAACTGTATAATATAGTATCGTTAACTGTAGACACAGTGTTGTACGATAGAGCTCTAGAACTTTCTCATCTTGCATAACTGAGACTTCATGCCTGTTGATTAGCAACTCATTTCTCCCTCCCTGCAGCCCCTGGCAACCACCATTCTCTTCTCTGCTTTTATGAATTTCACTATTTACATACCTCACATAAGTGGAATCACGCATAAGCATTAACAGTAATAAGACTAATACTAACAATGAATGAATGACTAGGATATTATTAATGCATGTTTTGAAAGAGAGTCCAATAACAAAATTAATATAATGGGTGAAAATATGGTTACTGAGTAATAAGGTTTGGAGAATCATATTTGATGATAAAAAGAAAAAATTTCATTTTATGTTGTTTCTCCTATTGGATCCGTCTCACTTTTTCACTGCCATTTACACTCTCCTCTCCCTGAGTTTGTTCACATTTTAAATATTGGAATTTCCCATCCTCACTAAGTTTCTTTTTACCTTTCACTTACTAGAAAGATTTTATCTTTGTTCAAAATTTCAACACTACCTGTATTTATGATCCCTAAATCTATCTCATTGAATTTAATAAGAATATATTGAGGATTTGTTTTTTTTCTGCCAGAGTAAATGTTCCAGAAGGACAAGGATCACAATGATACTGTTCACTGGGCTTTCCCAGCATCTAGCCTGTGTGTAGCATGGCCTATATCTTTTATAATATTTGTTAAATGAATAAATAAGCCAGGAGAGTGAATAAAGAGATAAATATATAAACATAAAATTATAATATGGCAAATGATACAATTAAAGGTGCTAGAAATCTTGCACAGAAAGTGAACATTTAAAACAATCTGGGATTTCAAGGAAGATTCCTGGAGAGAATGATGCCTGGATTGGGTCTTGAACACAAATTCCAGAGTAGAATTTTTTTCTGACTCCAAACAAAAATCTGAGCATTAATCACAAATGAAAGTCAAATTCATATTTCTGTAGAACTCTTTCTTTTCCCTGTATTCTCTATCTTAGAGAAAGATATTTCATCGGTCCAGTCCCCTAAGCCAGAACCTGAAGATTCAACCTTGACTCTCTCCTTCCCTTAATTCTACTCCCACGCTAAACTTCAAATTGGTTCTGCAAATTCTCTTTAATTTCTTTTGAATCCTTCTCTTGATTATGCTATTACCCTTGACTACAGTAATAGCCAACAGATCTGTAAATCTCTATTTTCACACCCCTGAAATCCATTCTCAACTCTGCTACTCCTGTAATCTTTTTAAAGTGTAAATATCACCATATAGCAACCCTGACTTATAATATAAACCTTTAAGTTCACCCTCATCCTGCATTATCAAGTCCAAACTTCTTCACACAAGGGCCAGTCATAACGTGGTGCCAGTCTACCTTGTCATCCTCATGCTGGCCAGAGAACGTTAGAGCCCACCCACACCAACTCCCTTTCAAGACGCCGATAGCCAAGTGTTGCCCACATGGCTGTGGTACATGCTGGTCCCTCTGCTTTAAATGCTCAAACCATTGCCTGTCATTGTCTGGGATCTCACATTCACCCTTCAAGTCTCTTAATAAGCTTTACCTTCTCTGTGAAGCCTTTTTGTACACCCCCACATCCCTCTCAGCTGATTCTAGCTGGATACATCTCTTCTTTGTACCTGGACATTACAATTACCGACATTTTTGGAATTTTTAAAATTATTAATCTGTGTCCTCCTGCATAGGCAATGAGCTCCATGAGGGCAGTGGCTATACTTTTATCATTATATCCCTGTATGTTCTGTGTTTCCCAGAAATATTATTAAATATGTTATTATTTCACTATTGGCACTCTTTTAAACATTTTTAAAATATTAATTCATTCTGTTCTCAAACACAACTGGGTGCTATTATTCTCATTTTGCAGAGAGGGAAACTGAGGTACAGAGAGGTTAACTCAGTCAAGATTGTGTACTTGGTAAGTGGCAGTGCACAGACTAGCCCTAGGCAGTCTGGCTCCTGTGTCCCTGTCCTTAATCTCTATGTTTGATGACCTCTTCTGGGAAACTTGACTTGCAAGTTTCCTCAACTATAATGTGAGCACTTTGTAAACAGTGTCAAGTTCTTTGTACCATCTGCCTTCTCCCTCTACACACACACACTCCCACCCCCACAGCACTTGCGGCCAACAAAAACTACTCAAAAAACTTTGTTAATTAAACGTAACCATGTTCAAAAAATGGATTTGTGTTTCTTTCAGTAGTCTCCTGGACCTAAAATTTCCAGCAAGTCAATTTAGCATTTATTTTATTTTTGAAGTGTCACTCAAAATATTCCTTAAGCCACATCCACTTCCTAACATTTTGGGTTTTTTTTTTTTTTTTCCATGTTTTGGCTGATTTTTCCTGGTACTTACTTATTTTACCATAAATTATTAAAAAAAAAGAAAGAAAGAAAGAAAAGGACCAAGATGTTCAAAACAAGTTTCCTGCCCTTTTATCCATTGTTTTACCTGTGACTCAGGAACTGAAGCTTAAGCAATATACTTAATCTTTACTGTGACTGGAAAGGACTGGCTTGAGTAACCTGCTCAGACCAGTGAAATGTGTCACTGGAACTATTTTTCCAAGAATAGGAAAAGGATCCCAATGTGTAAATATTCATTATATAGCTTGGAGGAGGGAACTAGTGGAAAATATTTGTACCTTTTTTTTCCCCCAGAGGGGTGTGAGAATCCTAGTATGAAGGGGACCTTCCTGTAGCCAGAGGCCGTGACTCCCTGTTTGGACTGACTCTGCAACATTAGCTTCGAGTTAATGGGAACTGTCAGCTACGGTGCACCAAGCTGTCATGTTTATAGTGTACGTGTTACAGCCAAAATGATGAAATTTAATTTCTCCTTGATATGCCACCATTCCCACCTCTAAAACTATCAGAAATTATAGAGGGCTTCAACATCCAAGGTAACAGTTTCAAAGAAAAAAGAAAATGACTAGGGTCTTGTTATAGCTGCTGGTGATTCTATTATTATTCCACTATGTTCTTTTTAGAAGCATCATGGGAGTACACTAATGTTTAAATATGTGGTTGTACAATGACACAGGTAAGTTTTTTTGTTTGTCTGTTTTTTTCATAAAAAAGGAAGAAAGGGGAAAAGTCAAAAGAATAACATATAACAGGTGGATGGCTAGCAAAGTAAATACTCATTGTTGAGTTTTTAAAAAGATATCTTGGCTTTTGTCTGGCAAAGGGGAAACATTTCAGTGGTCATTCCCAGGGGTTTTTCTTGTAAATGTTGTATTTTGAGTAGATATAGTACAAGCTTCTAGCAGCACTGACCTTGTGTAATGTGAGAACACATACAATGGTGTGCATGTTTTTAAAAATGTGCTTCAGATTGAAAACAAATTTCATTTATTAATTTCACTTGTTTTTCTCATTTTAGCTAGGGTAACCACTAATAAATTACCCACTAAGTATAGTGAGTGTAGCTTTTGCTTTGAATAACAAATTTTTTAGATTTTGGATTTTTCAAGATTTACGTAGTTGGTTTGGATGAGGAGCTATGGGATTTTTGTATGGTGGTTAAATGGGAAAGAGTATAGATTCAAGTCCCTAGTACTGCTAATTTTTGGGGGGTCTACTTCAGACATTTGTTGACAAGGACAATGGGAGATACATTAGAAATAAAGCTTATTAAATAAGGACCGAAAATGTTTCTTATGTATGTTTTTCCTTTATAATATCTATATTTTATAACGTATCTCTTTTACTCAAGCAAGAAGCAAAAATTATTAATGTTAATTGATTCGTGTTGAGTCTATTTGGATTTTATAGATTCTGGAAACTTATGTACAGGAAATATTAAAGTTTCCCAGTGCCTTATGTGGATCAATAATAAATCAGACATAATGAAGATTTCAGGTTTCTTATCAGGTTATTAATATGAAATTAAAATAAATTTCATATTAATGACTATGTGTGATAGAACCAAACTAAAGGAAGATGATAACAGATTCTAAAAGTATACATTTTGATTTTGTGATCAATTTTTTCTGTTGCTTATGCAATATTAAATTTAAAATAGTTGAGCTACTGGTCATTCTTACATCTCGATTCACTTTTACTCTTGGGAAACCATCTAGTTCTTTGTTTTGTTCATTCCCGATAGTATTTTAGTTGCTTAAGGAAGTGGAAAAGGGGTTACTGAGTTGGTTTATTGGTTAGTTTGGGAACATTTGATGTATATTGTTGTAACTCTGTGTTGTGCATGTGGATATTAAGTGGATTGGTTGGTTGGTTTGGGGCCATATAATATGAATTGAGATGGCTTTCTATTGTATGTAGGATATTGAGTGGGTTGTTTGGTTGATTTGAGGATATGATGTGGGTTGGGGTAACTTTGGAGCAGAAGTTTGAAACACAATTTGGTGAGATCATTTTTAGTAGACTGAGTGAGACTTTGTTCCAGCTCAGTATAACTTCAGGCAAGACATAAAATGTCTTAATAGTAATGAACTAAAGATACTGTAGCTTTAAATGGTAATAAACCCCTTTGATTTGTAAAGTAAGGTATAAAAGTAGAAAATAAGATAATTGAAAATGTTTTAACAATTTGAATAACTTAATTTTCTTTTACTTAATTGAGTTTCTATTTGAAGACATTGAAGAAATTGTTCTCTTTGGGCATTTTTAGATGGCTCGTAGTTGTGAAATAGCCAAAATCATGACAGCCTTTATAATTTACATTATGCAAAACTTAAGGTCAGGCACCCTTTTCTGGGTGTGTGATTGCTGAGTGTGCAAACTTCCTCTCTGTCCTACCTCTCCAGACTCATTACAGACCAGCTCTTAAGAGCCAAAAGGGCCATAGGCTACAGCTGTTGCTTCTATTTAGGAAGACAGCAACACCTGGAACCACAAGAAAGTTCATATGGCCATTTCCCTTTCAGATAGGCAAGTGAGAAGAGCTGTTATATAAAGTGTTCAGTTATGCAAAGTGATTTCAGTCTTAAGCTGTTTATGTACAGAAACACTGCCAACATTATGAATTTAGCTTACTATGTTTTCAACCAAGAAATCAAGCAATGAACATATTTGCATGTTCTGAAAGTAAGTAATTTTGATGTAGTTGATACCTAAAAGGAAGTTCTCTTCCAAATCCACCCCTGGATTCACATCAGGATAGAGACAGCATTTATTTAACCAGTTCTTACATCTTTCTTCTTATGGCCAGCCTCTTTCATTTGGGAGATGTCTGGCCATGAGGAAAGGTGTTTTTTTAATGAGAAAGTAAGTGGCCTGATCTTGGTGGTTGTGGTACTTGTTGCGCATAAGCCTTCAATAATTTGTATCTGGCAGAATCATAGTCTTGGTTTTTTGGAAACCTTACATTAGCCAACTGAGTTAATCAGGCATTACACAGCATTTCCATGTCATAAATAGCAATCCATTGGCAATGATAGTGGTACATGATTGTGCAATGCTCCAGATATTAACCCCATCATGCCTCTCCTATGGGGTAGTTTAATAAAGCACCTGGGATAGCTGCTGCCCAAGACAAATAATCATAAGTAGTAACAATTAATTATAAGTACCAGGGTCATAAAATTATGGTGGTATGTTTTCATCGAAATCCACGTGATTATTTATTTTAAAAACAAGTACAAGGCTGGGCACGGTGGCCCACACCTGTAATCCTAGCACTCTGGGAGGCCGAGGCGGGCGAATCGTTTGAGCTCAGGAGTTTGAGACTAGCCTGAGCAAGAGCGAGACCCCGTCTCTACCAAAAATAGAAAGAAATTAATTGGACAGCTAAAAATATATAGAAAAAATCAGCTGGGCATGGTGGCGCATGCCTGTAGTCCCAGCTACTCAGGAGGCTGAGGCAGTAGGATCGCTTGAGCCCAGAAGTTTGAGGTTGCTGTGAGCTAGGCTGATGCCACAGCACTCTAGCCCGGGCAACAGAGTGAGACTCTGTCTCAAAAAACAAACAAACAAACAAAAAAACAAATACAGAGATTCTGTTAATATAGGTGATGTTTTAACATCCAAAAGCAATTGTTTAAGGTTTGAAGACTCTGCAAAGTCTAAAACAACTGAAGGGTAAGTCCATTCTAACTGGGATATGGACCAAGATAAACCGTATCTAACTGGGATATGGACCAAGATAACCATATGTGACCATATTTTCTATCCACATAGACATTGTGTAGATATAGCTATACTGGCTATAAATATAGTGCAAGTTATATCTGTATCTGGGCAACTAACTTCTTCTTATAGGATGTGTTTAGAAAGCTGCATAAATAACCTCACCTCTGCCTCTTGATTGTGTTGTATATCTGTAGGTAAGAGTCCTTACATCTTTTATAATTGAATTTAGCAGACAAAATTGATTCCTCCCTCTTCCCTACATTAAGACAGTTTTCTGGTTTTGTTACCAAGGGACCCATCTAAGAGCCTAAGAATGTAAAAAGAGAGTAAAGCGCCATGAAGTTGGATACTGAAGAAAAAGCCTCTGTAGAAAGAATATTGATCTTGTTATCTAAAGACTTGGGTTCAAGTCACTCCTTACTAGCTGCCACCTCTGAAAAGTCACTAAAGCATTCCTATTTTTGCTTACTTCATATCTAAAGGGATGATAATACATAGGGTGATTGTAAAGTGCCCAATTTATGTTTCAGATGAGAAGTTGCCCAGCCCTAAAACTTTTGATGTTAACCCTATCATGCCTGTCCTATGGGGCAGTTTAATAAAGCACCTAGCATAGCAGCTACCCAAGATAAATGATTACAATCTTTGCCCACAGAGACTATCTATCTAACATCTATCTATCTGTCTATCTATCTGTCTGTCTATCTATCTATCTGCTATGGTTTGAATGTTTCTATTACCCTAAAATTCATATATTGAAATCTAATTACCAAGCGATGGTATTAGGAGGCAGGGCCTTTACAAAGTGATTAGGTCATGAGGCCCTCATGAATGAAATTAGTGCCTTTATAAAAGAGGCCCCAAAGAGCTGCCTTGCCCCTTTCATCATGTGGGGTTACAAAACAAAGGTGCCATCTATGAATTAGAAAGTGGGTTCTCACCAGACACTGAATTTACTGGCACCTTAATCTTGGACTTCTCAGCATCCAGAACTGTAAGAAATAAATTTCTGTTGTTTATAAGCTACCCAGTTTATGGTATTTTGTTATGGCAGCCTAAATGGGCTAAAATACTGTCCATCTACCAGTTTGTCAATCTATCTGTTTACCCATCCATCCATGTGTATGTGTATGTGTGTGACATAAACCCAGTAGTATACTTCCCCGATGTTTAATATTGAATGTCAAGTTCAGATATAAGCAAATTCCTTGACAGCATGGTTTTCAGTTGTATCAGGACACTATCTTAAATAAAAGATCCCTTTGATTAGGATGTGCCACTTTGGAATATTATGTAATATCCCTGGGCTGAAGACAACTTCCTCAGTGGCAAATACCACACTACCACCATTAAATCTGCATCCCCTTTACCTTTCCTCTTAATAACAAAAATTACCCACGAAAAGATACTTTCGAGGAATATCAGTTTCTAACACTAAACTTTTGAGATACCTACCTTAATATGAGGGCCCATCCTTTGTTATTTATCAGTTTTATTAATGACTGATAATGTAGCAGTTTAAAAGAGTCCTAAATTATACTGTAGTGTATACCCTCATATGTTAATATTTACAAATGATATATATTCATCCTTAGCTAAGAAACTCTCCTTTATGTTGGAAATATTTCCTACACTAACAAAATAACAAACACACAAACACACATACACAGAAACACATACTCTTATTCCTGAAATAGACAACCCATTGTTTTGTAAACAAAGTGACAATAGGTGCTACCAGGACAAGCTGACTACACAACACACTTGTTGCTCCGTGTGGCTCTGCCACTTGTTCTGACATCATCTCTTAAATCTTGAAAATAAATCTGATATCAACACTGTATCCATTGTAGATCCTCTGTAGTAACTGGAGAGTGCAGGGAAACAAATTATACATCAAGGCCTTTTGCTGTGCTGTTTGGATGAGAACAAAAAAGGAACATCCAGACCCATAATTTTAAGCATAGTCTCTTTCCCCTAGCTCTTTCACAAAAAGACAGCAGAATTTGTTCCTGTGTAACAAACGTGTTTCTCATGTTTTGAAAATATTTATTGAGGATTTTTACATCCCAGTTTTTCTTCCAAGAATGTTGAATCACGATTGCTTTAATAGGACAAAAAGCAAGCTGACAGCCCACATACAACCTGTTATCAAGACAGTCTTGAAAATATGTTCTATTTCTAAATAGTCAAGAAACTTGTGTATTTTTAAAAATTTCTTTACCATAAAGCTCTCTCCAATTGAATTGCCCTATTCAATACACTGCATACTTAATAACAACCACTTTCCCTTCAAGAGAGACTACAAGGGAAGTGCCTGTTTATTTAGCTGATCACTTAGTTCTTTGTTGCCTGGCATAGGGTTCCATTGTACACGAAAGGCACAGAAGCAGAACCCCCATCCCAAATGATTTGTGCAATGTTTTTAAAAAATTAGTGCCATGGAGCCATTTTCTGCTTTGAGTTTTTTGCTTTGTAGCCAGTTACATTATGCCTTAAGCTTACATTGCTTCCTAAAACTGAAGTTGGAATGAAAAATAAAGAAGATAACAGCATAAATTTTAGAGGGTTTCTATACTGCTATTCTGTTTTAGGTTAAAAGTAGCCACTGTTGGTGACTGTTTTCTTTACAGATGACATGGACAAATTAAACAGATTTCTTCAGTTGCAAACTCTCCGATGCCAGGGACCATTTTGTCATCACACTTCCTCACTCTACCCCCTATAGTGACAGCATTAGTAGTATAGAATCGGCACTTAATGCACCTATACCAGAGCTTTTGTGAGAAAAACTGAGTCTAGCCTTCAGGAAATAAAATGCTGGCCAAGAGTTTAAGGTGTTCTCAGGCAGTTGCCTGATTATGTGCTTAGTTTGATAGTTTTGAAAACTTGTTTTGAATAAGAAAATTGTGTTCACTTGAAGTGATCCCCAATTCCTTATTTTTCTTATTTTCAGCAACTCCCAGTTATTTTTATATGCTATTAGTCCCTCCTTTTTATTGGTATATTGAAAAACATGTGAAAAAATAAGTTAATATGAAGGAATTATTGATTTAATGTTTTCCTTTCTCAATGAGATTTACATTTTAATAGAGAAAGATTATAGAAATGAGTAACACAAAGGATGTCTTAATAATGGCAGAATTTCCAGGAGTGGACTATTCCAGAGTGGTATATTTTGAGGAGCAAGGGAGCTTCCTGGCCCTGCTGGGAGGCCCTCCTTCCTTGGTTTAGTTTCTACCAAGCCATACTGTCTGTTCTTACTAGATACCCTTTTGAACATGACCAAGATGGCCCCTTGATTTATGAATGGGAGAGCTTGGAGGATTACTGTTCTCTGCTTTCTAGCCTGAGTCCCATTGTGCCAATGACTCTCATTGGAATTGGCTCAGCTTTTTGGACCCTGCACCTTGGTCCACTGAGCTGTGTCTACCTGCCTGCTTCTGGACCATTTTATATTCCGTCAGTTCTTATACTTTATTCTAGGAATGAATGTTTGCCAAGCTCCACTGGTCTCCCCAGTCAGCAACTTTTATTGTAGTGAAACATGCCGCTAGCTTAGGCTTGCTTGGGTTTTGACTATCTATTTTTATTTCTAAAAAAAAAAAAAAATTCAGTTATTTTAACTGAAAAATAATTACCTAGTTATTAACCATACTTCATGGAATGCTTGCAAATCTAAATTTCTATCAATTCTAATTGCTGTAATTCTATATCTGATAAAATAGACTAAAAACAAAGTAGAAAATGTGGATAGTACTCAAGTTTGTCTTACTTAACAATGTTGAGTACAAAATGCATTTTGAGAAAATAAGTATTAGCTCAATTACCTCTTAAACTTTGGAATTCACCTATCTCTCACCTACTCCCAAGAGGAATTATATATTTTCCACTTATCATTCCTGAATCAGAGTTTTCTCCACTTCTTGAGGCTCTGCTTAGATGGTACTGATTTTCTTTGATCAAGTTCCATCTCTACACACTATATTTCCCATCATTGTTTGCCACTTGAAAAATATATTTCATTAGTCATATAGATGACATAAACAAGGAATAGCTCAGTGGAAAGTACAATCAGAGCCAAGGAAAACATTATAGAGCATTTTTTATTGTTACTGTTAATAAACTCTTCTTTGTATATAAAGACTAACTTTGAACAGAGGTTAATATTTATGGAATGTTTTCTATATGACAAGCACTGTTTCAAAATTTTGAATATACTATTTTTTAAAAAAATTATTATAATCATAGGAGGCAGGTACTATTATTATCCTCTATTTATATATGAAGAAACTGAAGCCCAGGTTGTGAAAATAAATTAACCCGTGTCACACAACTCGTAAGTGCCAGAGACAGAATCTGAACTCAGAAAGTCGGGGTACAGAACCTGTGTTCCTGGCCACTTCATCGTTGAATGCTTACTCTGGACAAAGGATTGTCCTAAAAGCTTTTTATTTATCATTTCTAAGCCTCACCGACCCCTGGGGGATAGCTATCATCAGGTTCAGAGGATTTATGGGGCTTGCCAGGAAGCAAAAGTGCTGGGGCAAAAATCATTTGGATCCAGGATTCTTCATGTCACAATACCGGTCTGCTCCCAAATGTCACCCATGGATTACTCATAACTGTGAGGGGTCATATTTAAAACATGGGGCCACAAGATCACTTTTGTGTAGAATGAGCATTGATATCAGCTATTGTTTTACATCTTTTGATTTTTGTGGGGTATTTTTCATAGAAGTGGTGTCTAGTTCATTGTAGGAAAATTTTCTAGTATAACAAGGATATAGTTAATGGAGTCAACATGAATATACACAGCAGACAGTTAATAGGAACCCCAAATTGAAGTTATTAAGGGGTGTTGGGGAGATTGCCGTTTTTTTGTCGTCATCAGAGCCAAATCTGTGACCTAGATTTGATCCAGCGTTGCTTTGGAAACAGGAGCATTTGATTTGCTTTTCCTAGTAAATTCCTTGTTTAGGCTAAATACATCTGAAGCGGTTAGTATTGTTAGTCCAAACTTCTGGTGACACTTTAGTCATGAAAACAATTCTGGCCACTGGATGCCACTGTTGCTCAACCAGAAATCAAAAAATGGGAATTCCTGTGGCAATACAATATTAGCCAATTAAAGAGCATCATTGATGTTATTGACTGTGGATTTATGCCACCAAGCTATTTCTCTTGATGAATGCAATTTCTGTAGATGAGTTGCACTTGCTGAGGGCAGGTAAAGCTGAGAAAATATATAAATGGTTAGCAATGAATTTTTTGGTATATTTTACTTTCAATTACCCTGCAATAAAAATACTTTTTTTTTCCTGCTTAGTGTACTGTAGCTGACAGTCTCCATTAGTTATCAGCTAATGTTGCAGAGTAAGACCAAAGGAGGTGTCATGGCCTCAAGCTATTAGAAGGGCCTCTTCATCCTAACAAAGACCCTGGGGTGAAAACAGTTTGCATGAACAGTCACTGGAATATTATTCAGACTCACTAAGCACTGCATTGCAGATTGAGAGAGTTACACAGCTTCTCCATTTATAACAGGCACAAATAAATTAAAAATCTCAGTATGGTGTACCTTTAAAAAGTAACATAAAAATGGTGTGTGTTTGAAGATACCAGACAAGGTTTGGAAGAAAAATGCTGAAGTAATAAATAAACATGAGGTCAGTTTAGGAACAACCATAATTGCTTTGTATGACAAGATTTGCATAGGAAACGCTTCTGATTAATGTACAGTGAAGGCCACTGGAGTGAGAACCAACCTCAGTATCTTTACAGGATCTGTGCCTTCCAGTCTTGAAGGTACAGATTTAGCTAGCACAATTAGTCACTGTTTACTGAAAGGCAGATAGAGTCATAGTTCCTATTTAAATATTTGAAATTATTATTTTTATCTCGCCAGCTATGTTTATTTTATTTATGTGGTTAAAAAAATAAAAGTGCCAATTTTACATTAGTAGTGAATTTCCATTCTTCATCTTAACCATATTTAGAGAACAGACAGGTGAGTTTTATCAGGGTGACTCTTTTCAAGTCATAAATTTGAATGTATAATACCTTTGCATACATGCATGAAAGGTTTCAATTACCCAAAACATCTATTTTTTCTTGTTATTTTAAAATATAATGTCTTTATAGTCTGTCTCTTGACTAGTTTTATAATTAGCACTTTTGTATTATTGATATTTGCTGGCCTCACATAGTATAGTGAAATTCCGTATTCAATACTTTTTAAAAAAATACTCACTTTAGATACTTATTAAAAAATACTTTTAATTTCTTCCCTCATTTAAAAATAAAATGTAACATAATCATTTTATTTCAAAAACATAAACATGTCAGGGAGAAAGTATGTGGAAAAGTAAAGGGAAGAGGTCCTATTACCTCTAGAAATATTTACTTTGGGATTTTTTAAAATGTCAGTGTCTAAACTAGAAAGAGGCAGTAGGATACTAATTAATTAGAAAAAGGTAGAAAGTATTTTTTCCATTTTATAGCAAAAACTTCCATGAAATTAAACATGTATTTTATATATATATGAAAGTATATATATATAAGTAGCTAACATATATTCTTTTCACAGAAAATACTAGAAGATAAGGTTGTGCTTCAATGCAATCATGTGAAGACATAATTAAAATTACTTTTGTAGTTTGTGGTAAATACTATCACTGATTCATCCTCTTTAAGCAATATTCTGTGAGAGTTATGGTACAAAGAACATGATGACAGTATTCAGAACAATATTCTGAAAAGAATATTGGAGAGAGAAAACATTTACAATATCATTATATTTTCAGTATAATGCATAACATCTTCTCCAGTGTGTTGAGGAGTTCCTAAATGGAGTGATAAGTAAATGCAGTAAGACATGTAGTAATTCCATTTGTCTAAAAGTATTCATTTAGCAAAGTCACATTAAGCTGTATAAAGCAGACTTCTCCTACCCTCCCATTCTATCTAATAGACAACAATAAATTATCACGATTGTTTTATTTTCTTCCAATATTTGATTAGACAAAGAACATTTTTCTTTCTCTATCAACATGTACCCAAAGTGACTACATATAATGTGAAGTCAGTATACACATATTAGCTAAGATAAACATTAATATCTTACATTGTAATAATACCTATTATAATTTTCTTGAAAATATACATAAAATACACAAGTTTGTTAATAAATAGAAATATTTTATACAGTGTAGACAAATACTACAAAGAAGGATCTAGTGCAAGATTTCTTTATTCCACAATTTACACAGAGTAATATCAATTGTTTATAAATTGGTTTTATTTAGAAGGTAAGTTAGGCTTATCATGGAAGACCTGAAATGATCAGTATATGGTACTATATACTATTGGTACAATGATTTTAAATGGACTGTGTATTTGAGAAAGTATTGCTTAACAATTGTTTAAGTAAATGGCCCCAATTAAAGTGAGGTTCATAGAGCAAAAAAAATATTTCTCTAATTTTATATAGCTTAAGATTTTTTCCTTATTCAAATTTGTTTTGTAAATGTAGATATTCTTCCCTTATATTCAAAATATTGTCCAGCCTGGCCTTTCCCTCTTTTAATAAAATTAAATTGGATACTGCTATTTTTGCACTGAGTTTAATATTATCAGCTGTTGGAATATTTGTATTTTTTTTTTTTACCATATTGCTTTTGTACAATAGCACATTACTAAAATGTTTGTTATATTAGCAATTTAAATATTCAAAAGTGGATGCAAATCAAACTATATTCATGGTTGGATTTCTTAAATGATTATCTAAGACATCAAAGCAAAGATATGGCAACTGTATTTGTTTTTCCGGAGTCATATGGACCTTCATGGAAAATCAAAAGGGAAAACATTTATCAGTTTATTAATATAAATTAAAAACCATACTTCTGAAGAAAATACATAAATATTACCACACATTCTTTTATTAGTGCTTTCTCTTTTATCATCGAACATGGTCAGTTTAACTTTTGCCTTTCTTAAAAAATTTTTTTATACTGCTTTGTGAGATTTAATAATCTTGGCAGCTTCTCTTTTGGGCTCTCTCCACTGGTGAATTGTAGTATTAAAAGTTTAAGAACCTGAAATATTCTCTGAGATGCATAACCTGTGAATGCAGAAAATTGTGGTTTACTTGGGGCCAGGACCAAAAAGAGAACCTGCCAAATGTCTTGGGCTTAATGACAGCTTTTTCAGAGGCAAGGATAGGCTTGGTAAGGATAAAGTGCCAAGAGAATTAGAGAATTACAGTAAAAGAAAGGAAATTGGATTATACTGAGAAGTAATTGATCAGGCAAGGAGGAAACAGACTATTAAACTGTTGAAAGAAGAGGACTCAACAAGTTTAGGATCCTTTCTGAACTTTTAGAATCCTTTTCCTGAAGCTTTGGAGATTCATCCATCCCTATACAAACCTGGGAAGAAAATACATAATTTCTAAATGATTACTTTAGTTGACTATTTGGCAGGAGTTCAAGAAAAATTCTAACAACTCCATGTGACCCTAGTAAAATTAACATCCATTTTTGGGTGCATGGCAAATGTAATTTCAGCTTCCTTTGAGGAATCTATTTATTAACTATAACATGATTATGCTCTTTGCAGAGTCAAAAATACAGAAGGAACAAAGTAGAGCGAGCATTAAAGATGCTACCTGAAAAAGAAACTAACGCACTTTATCTTGATATGGGTTTCAGGCCAGGCCTCAACAAGTAGCCTCAACCTTCATAGCCTCAATAAATAACCTAAATATAACTTATTTACAAATATATAGACATGCAAAAATAGAAATGTCCCTTTCGTTTTTAAGTTTTAATTGGCAATAGCTATTGAAGGTTTACTTTGTCTTCAAGCTTACAAAGCAATAGGAAAAAGCTACATGGAACACAAAACCATGGTTTAAGAAAATATATAAAGAAAATACACAACAGGGAAAGGTTTTACCAGAAAAAATAATTTTTATGTATATTTTTTGTAAAATACTACTCTATCCACAGGGCTGAAACTGTTTTGCAGTTTCAGCTACAAATCAAAACTGTCTATAAGAACTTGGATAGACACCAATGAATAGAGATAAAAGCAAAACAGATTTGATTGATTTATGTTCACTTACTCCTCCTTAAAAAATTAAGGCTTAATTATGCACACAGAAAGAAAACAACACTTACTAACCAAAAGTGAAATATTCTTGGGAAGGTCCTCCTTGCATATTAACTTAACTAAGGTAACAAAAACAGTTTTTTAGTTAATGTTTATCGAAGCATTTAAAAATGAATTTTTAAAGTTTTTTTTATTTTTTTAATTTGGCCTTGAAATATTGAATGTCACCAAAATATCAGAGAATTCCAGAACTCAGAGGGTTAGGAGGAAAAGTGTTATTTCAAGTGCTAACTTAAGCAACAAACAAACCAATAAAACTCACCAACACTGTGTCTGTCATCTGCTTGTTCATGTTAATACTGAACCTGATTGGTATTTACTACAATTTCTTTTTGGCTGAAAGAGAAGTAAAGATCCAAAGTGTTGAATACTTCATAGTAATATAGTTGTAAGCTTATATGGATATTTTCCTAAGGCAGTGCTATGGACCGAATGTTTGTGTGTCCCTAAATTCATATGCTGAAGCTCTCATTCTCAATGTATTTGGAGATAGGGTTTTGGTATTTAATAATTATGCCATGAGGGTGGAGCCCTCATGAATGGGATTAATGACCTTATCAGAAGAGACGGGAGAGATGATTTCTCTCTCTGCCATGTGAAGATACAGCAAGAAGGAGAACATCTACAAACCAGAAGAGGGCCCTCAGCAGGAAAACAATTGACCAGAAACTTCATCTTGGACTTCTCAGCCTCCAGAACTGTGAAAAATAAGTGTTTGTTGTTTAAATCACCCAGTCTATGGTATTCGTTATAGCAGCATGAGATGACTAAGACCAGTAATTTAAGATTTATCTGTGTTGGTGGCCCAGATGGAGAGGTGTAGATGGATGAGTGGGAGAAAAGAAAAAGGAATATGAGAGAATTAAGTATGTGAAAGTTAAGACTTAGTAGGTGAAGGGTAAATCATAGACTCATAAAGTCTTAGATTTGGGATGTAACAACTCCTTCCATTAAAGACGAGAAATGGGCACAAGTGTGTGAAGTGAGTTGCTCATGATCACGAGATAATTTAGATGAGGAGGACGATGATGATGGACAAGAAATAAAATTAGAATTCTGTATTTTTAAATATTCAGAAGAAGATAATTGATTTATGATGGAGTACTCATTTCCCTTTCTTAAATGATATATGCCCCAAATTTATATTTATGGCCAATGGCAAAGTATTTAAAGCAGGAAGCTCTAATCTGACCTGCAGGGAAGTATTAAAAACAAGCTGAAGATTGGAGTGAACTATGAGACTCTGTGACAAAGTTAGGGGTCGAATTCAACACTGAACTCTGAGTTCAATGTGTTCTTTTCCCCCGACAGCAGCATTTTGTCACTCATTATGTCAAGAATCTCCCTGAATTCTATTACTCATGGAAGAAATAAAGTGGAGAAGGGCTTATGGGAAAGCAGCACAGGACAAAGCCATCTCTGTGTTGGGGTTATGGCTTCAGCCAAGGAAAATCATGAGAAACCGGGAAGGGAAACTGAAGAATATGGGCCATAGCAGAATATTTTTCTCAAGGGGCATGATGGCTTATATGATCTCCCTCAAGTTTGGACAAGATTTTTCCCATTTCATACTGTCCTGGTTTCAGGTAACAAAAATGAAAATTGTACTAGCTTAAGGAAAAAGGGGATGTGAACAACTAAGCCACAGGAAGAGCTTGCATACTCTCCAAACCCATCTGGGCTTTTGCTTCTTTCAAATGACAACTTTATTCTTTCTCACTGCAGCCTGGTCATCCCTGCATAGAAGGAAACATAGACAGTCTGGCTCTGGAGTTTTAGATCTCAAAAGCCACCAGTGAAAGACTGGACATGAACTCTATATTTCATGCACCAAAATCTCAGATAAGGGACTTAGTGGGACTATCTCCCATCCAATTAACTTAACAGTGACCAAGGCATTTCGACTGGTCCAACTTGGTATTTTGAGTGGTCCAACACAGAGCCAGGGAGTGGGAGGTGGTTGTAACAGGGAAGTAGATCCAAGTTGAAAATGTAGAACTGAGGGAGTTTCTAAAAAGGGATACTCAGTAGACAAGTCCAGCTGTTCATCTATGGTTTGATAAGTAACACATTGGGTTATTCAGATTTTTTTTCAGGTTGCAACTAACAGCAACACATTTTAGTTAACTCAACTGATAGAGATTTATTATCAAGACATATGTTAAGTGAAGTAATACAGAGATCCACCTTGGCCTCTAGCAATCTAGTTAGCATGTCCTTTCCACATCAGGTAGTAAATATCCCCTACTCTGGTGTTCTTATAATGACTCAGTTGAGATTGGAAGCAAATGAGAGTAGACAAAGAAAGAGCTAATTCTTGACTCTAGCTCATGGCTTCTACTTTCTTATCCTCTGGCTTGCCCACACAGGATACCACCTTCCTGTCTATATCTCTAGGTTTTATAATAAATTATTTGAGCTAGAATCTGATTGGGTAAAATAATCACCACTAAATATAGGATGCTTCTGATGGTTAGAGCTTTGATGTCCATTCATTTTGTAGGCTGCAGGTCAGATATCCATCATTGGCCAGTTACTCATCATTGTTTCAATGTTAGAATTAGGAAAATGGGGGTCAAGGCAGAACAAACTGAGAATTAGAGCCAAATCATGGATGTGTTGGGTAATTTAATTGGTGACACCTTGTGTGGGCTGATAACCACAAAAATACAGACTTTAAAAACTGATGAATATTAATTGAAAGCCCTCCTTTGCCAAGAATTATTCTAGAAGATATGGGTGAGACCAGGTTATACTTCACAGGAGAGCTATAAAATTGGTAGGGGAGTAAAACTATTACAACAGACATAACTAGAAAAAATCCAAAACATTCAGACCATTTAATTTTTCCCCACAATTTAAAGCAAAATACACAATTCATTTATTCACTTCCTGCAACATAATTGACATCAGAAACAAGACTTAAAAAAATACAGAGACTTAAACTTTTCCAAAAGCAAGAAGTTTGTGTTTGTCACTTAAATTGTTATTCTAGGGACAGAATGGAAGTTTTAAAAAGTAGCTTTTATGGAGTGGAGATACCTGAGAGTCATCATAAGAAGCCAAAGAGGATATAAGGAAAGGGAAATGAGAAGAGATTGAATGAAAGAAAAGAAAAAAGAAGGCGGGGTATAAAAATAGAAAACAAACACAATCCCAAAGAGCAGTATTCATGGTTCTGCTATAATCGTGACCATTTGGATCAAGTCACCGTCATCTGCTGGAGGCTTAGTTTCTCCCCACCTAGGCTTCTGGTAAAATAGCGTGTTCAGCTTGTTTGCCTTTTCATGGGGGCTGTTACTTGCTGTGGGTCTAAGAAAGGGAAGGCTTCAGGCTTCAGGCTTCTACTGTTCCGATCTGTTCCCAGCTCCATGGAAATTTTAAGGGACAGAGCTACAGATAAAAGAGTAGGAGAGGAAAGGGAAGGTCTCAAATGATCATTGAGGTGGTAGAGTGATTTGATTTTTAAGTTCCCCTGATACTTTTTAATTATATATTTGCCACTTCTAGAGAAACCAAAAAAAGGAAAATAATTCATACATAGAATGCCTGTGCAAATAGCAAACCAATAACCTACTACTCTCAGGAGATTCTGGCCCCTGCCAGGATACAGTTTCACAGCTGTAAAAGGCAAGGGATATGTACCTTGATGCGACCCAGTCCCAGAATATTTTAGATTCAGAAAAGTTTCCCATAGCTAGCAATGACCTGGGGATTGGGGACCATGAACTTGCCGAGTGAGAGCAAGGAAGGGGCCTAAAGCTTCCTATGAAATAAGCCTAATCATTTAAGGTCAGTTATTTTAGAAGGTTCTGACATGACCTCCTTAAATTCTTTCGGGGTTTGGGACAATTTCTAGTCATTTAAGACCAAATCTGCTTAATGAGAATGAACCCCAAATCAAGTTGTCCTAAAGTCTATGGAAAAGGTGAAAAGATTCATAAAATCTAAAAATCAAAGTATGTGGCTCTACAAATGTGGATTTTTAGTTTAGCTCAACCTCGGTCAGTTGGGGAGTGTGGGAATAATGAGAGTGCATAATTGGTGAAGTCACTGTACACGCGATTAAAGTACTTTCCAAGCGTGGAGCGTGTGTGTGTGTGTGTGTGTGTGTGTGTGTGTGTGTGTGTGTTGGAGGAGGGAGCAGGGGAAGTTTGCCAGAAGCAACGCTGACTTTCCTTCTATTCCTAGAGAAAGTCCTGTCTGTAGATGGGCACCATGGGACAATACAGAAAATGCTTTTTTGTTTAAAAAAAAATTATTTTCTTTAAGCATCTCTCTGGTGGTCTGTCCACTAGGCGGGCCAGCTGTCCCAGGCCTCTGCCGGGGCGGGAAGAGCAGTGTTTCAGTTTGTGGTGAGCTCTTTAAATCCAGCTTCCCCCGCCCCCACCAGCCTGTTCTCTCTCCCTGACAGGTGTTTTCCCAACTCCGGAGGCCTAGGATTTTGGGGAGTGGCTGAGCCAATAAGATTTTTCTTGGGGGGGGGGAAGGGCGTGGCTAGTTGGGTCAGAGCAGGGGCGGGGTTTGCGCGGCTGAGCAGAGCCTGCCTGGTTGCGTGGAGGGTTGTTTTATTCCCCCCCCCCTTTTTTTCCGAAGTCTTATTAATTTCTCTGTGGGGCTGCAGCTGGAGACCGCGGAGCGTTAGAAATGACGCTCGGAGCTTTAATTACCGCAGCCGCCGGACAAGTGTGAGGAAAGCTGACAGGAAAAAGAAGGACGGGATCCGGGGAGAAGCAAGAAGCTCCCCCCGCCCCGCTTCCCTCCCTATTTGGACTGGAGGTGCAAGGAAACTGAAGAAGGAGCCGAACATAGCCCGGCTGAGGGGGGAGAGGCCGGAAACCTACCCCCGCTTTGCAATCAACTTTTTTTGGAAACCTTTTTTCCCCTTTCCTTTTTTATTGTTGACCAACCAGTGAGAGAGAGAAAGTGAGGAGGGAGCGAGAAAGCGAAGGCTCACACGGGGAAATAGCTGCACAGTCCGGCCCGGAGCACCACGCGCACACGCTCGAGCACACTCCCACACGCGCTCACACTCACGCGCACAGTCACCCCCTCCTCCGGTCCCCGGCCCCGGACCCGCGGTCGCGGACTCGGACGCCCGCCGTGGGAGTCGCTGCACCGCGCGCGCCGCGCCCGCCCCCCTCGCGCCCTCACGCGCGTCTGGCTGGGGGATCTCCTCCGCGTGCCCGAAAGGGGGATATGCCATTTGGACATGTAATTGTCAGCACGGGATCTGAGACTTCTAAAAAATGAAGCTGGCGACAGGACTCTGGGTCTGGGTGAGCCTTCTCCTGGCGGCGGGGACCGTCCAGCCCGGCGCTTCTCAGTCAGGTGGGTTCCTTCTCGCGCGCTCCGGTTGTTGAACCTGCTGCCGCCGGCTTGGCTGCTTGGAGTGGCTCCCTTGCCCTCCTCGCCCATCCCGAGTGGCGTGCAGGGACCACTCGACCGGAGCCTCTGCCTTGGGTTCTCGGTCGCCCCTCTTTCCATCCTAAACTTATCAGTGTGTGCATGTGTTTTATTTATCATGAAAATTACTCTGAGCTCCTGTCCCTTTTCCCTCTACTTAACCCCCCATTTTCCTTTCTCGAGCGTTTTCTGTGAGACCAAGCGGGATCCCTTCTGGTCGCGCCTGTTCGGGACATGGGAGAGCCAAATCCCCAGTTAGTGGAGATTCCTGTCTCCCTGTCTGGGCCCTTGAAGGTTCAAGAAGCCTCAGAGAAACGTGCACCGGGGCTGGGGTCCCGGGCGGTGCCGGCTGGGCCTCTTCCCGAGCCCGAGGGCTATGGTGAGTGGCGCTCCTGGAGCGGCGCTTTGCACCTGTGTGTGCCGCCGGCGGCCAGAGCGCCCCAAGTCGCCCAAGCCTTGTGGGGTCAGATGCGACTCGAGCCAAGCCTGGGCAGCTTGAGCGCAGCGGGCCGGCGCGTCTCGGCCCGGGGCCCGGAACGCTGGGCCTCCTCGGCCGGCGTCCCGGAGCCCTCGCCCCATTGACTTGAGAGGCGCTTGCTTGCCCGCCTGACTTCTTTAAAAAAAAAAAAAAAAAAAAAAAAAGCTTGGCACATTTGAGCCAGAAGCCCAGCCTTCCCGTCGGTTGCCGTGTTTGGCTCCGGGAAGAGTTCTTCCTGTAGTTCAACTTGCTATTGGCCGGAGTCCCTCCAACTTCTCTGTTTACTGCCCGGCCGGGCTGCTGAGCCTGCTGGTCGCGCGAATAGATTGAACCCGAGGCGGGCGCTGCGGCTGCGCTGAGTGCGCGGCCACTGTTTGCTGGAGAACTTGATCCCCACATACCTGGACAGGCAAAGGGCTAATTGACCCCTAGAGGCAGCGCAGTGGGGATGGCGCGTCGCGGCATGTGGGGCTAATGACAGCACCTGCAGTGCGAGGGAGCTCAAAGTTTCTGACACTTAAGTTTCCTGGGGATGAAAGCGGGACAGGAAAGGACTGAGGAGAAGCGGTGTCTGCCGCGGCCAAGTGGGGGGTCTTTTGGGAGAGAGAGCCAGGGAGATTTCCGGAACCGTCCGAGGCTGGTGACTGGAGCTTGGGAGGCTGCTTGAGGTGATAAAGACCCCGGGAGTGGCGATTGAGAGAGCTTTAGGCCTCTGGAGGGTGTCCTTCTGACCTCACCAAGAAAACAGCGCGCTGTAGTTTTCCCGCTCCGCCCCCGTCGCCACCGCCTCCTCCTCCTTGCCTAGTAAATAACAAGTTACAATCATCGAGCCTTTCAAAATGACCTTCGAATGGCACATGTACGCTGCGTGTGCTGGCTGTTTGCACCCTCCCAATTAGTCCGAAATTCTTCATGCATACCAGGTTCCGCGCTCCAGTCACCTCCGGAATCACACCAACACGGACTTGACATTCCAAGCGGCCTCTTAGATACATCTCTTTTTATCTCCCTCCGTATTCCAAGTCCCCTCATATTTGCCCCTCAATGGGTTGATTGTGCACATTGACCCATTCAAAAGCAGTTGCGACCGACATGCAGGCTTGGCCGAGAGGAATTTCTACGAGGCGACCTACTGGGGGCTGTCTGGTTCAGCCCCTGCCACTGGGGGACCCCGCTCCAAGTCCGCAGCAATTTGGTATTAACTATGCGGCTGAGCTATGCCGAAAAGCGCTTTTCAGAATTTCTGCAAGGAATGTAATCCAAATTAGTTCTGCAGCTGTCCTCTTCCTCGTCTCAGGCGACACCAGCTCGCGCCCTCGCTCATCTCTTCTCGTTTCCCTGGGTGAATTGTCAGACCCACAAGTGAGCCCATTTAGAGCGCGAGGATTAGCGTGCCATTGTTGTTCCGTGTGTGACTCTGTACTTGAAATTCTGGGGGCACAAAGGCGAGCCTCACTTGTTCAAAACACAAAGTGATCTAGATGAAAGGGCCGCACAAAGAAAAGCTCTCGGGTGCATCCTTGGTATAATTGCAACAAGCATACTAAGGTGATCCATTGGAAACTGTAAATGCCCCTAGGGACTTCTTTTTTCATCCTCCCCCACCTCCACCCTGCTGCACCTGGCAGGGAAAGTTCAGCTGGTTTTAATGTAGTGCTATTATAAAAACAAGTTACTGTCTGGGGTGTGAGTGAGCGTCTGTGTGTTTGTGGCTGTGTATGTGTGTGGCTATGTGTTCCCAAGTAAGTACATATTGCGCGTCTCCCTTCTCGCGGTTAGCAGTCAGTAGCAGTTTGGAGGAGTTTGTTTTGGTCCAAATGAGAAATTAAGTGCGGATAAGTAAACTAAGCTGCCAGAGGGCGACAAGATGTTGAGTGAATTGCTTTTAGATGAAACAAATTAAGGAAACGAGGGAAGACAATCTGCTTCTCGCATTATTAGACACGCTTGGAGTTCAGGGGAAAGTGGCATATTTTTGAAATGCTAATTTCTTAAGAAGCAGAAGGAATGCACCTTATTTACTGCTCTATGTGAGCAGAATAAAAATATAGGGCGAGGATTCTATCGTATAGATCTTTAAGATATTTCTTAAAATAATTGTAACGGAAAAAGACCTGTTTTTTAAAATTTTTTCCTTTGCTTGGAAAAAATCAGCTTTAGAGAAGATGATTTTTTAGAAAGTCTGAAGGACTTTGCCCCATTTTCAATGATTCATTTTATCTAGAAATATAGCCAAAGTCCCTTTATATGGCAATTATAAAACATTTACCACCCAAAGGAATGATTCTAAAATTTCTATCTTCCCCAAATAATGGAAAGTCATCAATATTACCTTTATATTGAAATGAAATATATAGTAGTAGTGAGGTGGCACTCTCATATACCTTAACAGATAAGTGATGTAAAGTTCAGTTTCCATTTCTTATTTGCAAGTAATTTAGTCCTGCTTTTCATTCTATAAAAGTACATGTATCTTTCCTACATATTTAGTATATATCATTATATCTCCAAATTTATAATTTTTTTCTTTTGAGAAGAAAACATGTTAATAAAACTTGGTTAAGTGGTAAAAAAGGTGTTAAATACATTTTCAAAAAGGCATCAATCCTTTTCCTTACAAGTGTTTACTGTGTGGGCACATCCATGGGTACACTATTTCCTTTTTTTTTCCTTTTAATTTTGAAATTCTTATATATGTAAAAGGGGGCTTTTTGGTAGAAGGTATTATTTTTTTCTTCAGAATACTTCTAAATAAATTAATACCTATTACTATAACTGAAAATCACTTGAAAATACTATAATTATGTACTGTTATGATGCAATGGAATGACTCCGGTTGTGTCATTACTCTTTGTGTTTTTTCCTTCTTAAATTCAACTGTCTTTATTTATTTTAATCATGCGTGCATAGAAAGTCAAATTTTGTTGAAAATCAAGGCACTTACTGCTTTATATATATTTTCATTTAGTCACTGGAAATATGTCTTAATTAAGAAATCCCATTAGAATATTTACCAGGGCATTCACTTCATGGAGGATTTATGTATTTTTTATTCTAACCTGAACACGGTAAGTTGGCATGGGCTGATTTTTAGAGTTTGCATTCATTTGATGGAAAAATCATATTTTCTCCTCAAAGTGCATTCAAATATTTAGTATTCATGAGCTTTCATCCCTTTTGTTCTTAAATAGAAGTACTATTTATCATCTGTCTTATGCATTCACTCTATTTTTATAGATTCTTTCTTTTACATGTTATTATTTATTGAGTTTACACGTGTGAATATGTATTTTCCCTTACACCACTAACTATATTCTGTTTTTGTGTCTTTCCCTCAACCTGCCACTCAGCCACTGCAGGAGTCCTCTGAGCCAGTTTTCATTCTTTCTTTCTGATAAATCTGATATGGCTGGTTGGCTGGATAGTCACAAGCCATTCCATTGCTCAGATTTATCCCTGAAAGAAAATAAAAAGGCATCGATCCAAGATCACTAGCATATCTCGAAAGCCCTGACTCCAAGGCCAAATCTTTCCACAGAGAAGGCCCTCTTACCCTTTTTCTGTCCTTCTTTTCCCCTTTTGACCAAGGAAGGAAAGTGGACCACTGCCATTTAAAAAATGCTAATGATGCAAGGAACTGTGTTATTTGTAACTATTCGCTGAAGCTTGGCGATTAGAGCCTCCTTGAGATTAATGGCTATGTGTGGTGCACATTTTAGACAATAAGAATTAGCATGCCTTAAACATTGCAATGCTTTAAAGTGGTATCATTTTTTTTTATTATGTCAAGCTAGTTATTAAGAAAGCTTAATTTATATTTTTAAAATAGCCATAAGTTTTGGCTTTATTTAAGTGTTCTGCTGCTGTTGGACATCCATGTATAATGTGTAAGTGCCTAAAACATAAATGAAGCAAATGATCAAAAAGGATTTTCTGTTACCTGCAAACTGGTTGGTACTCTGTTTAATTTCACCCTTTTGAGAAATACTGCTTTATAGAGATGTTAATATTTACATTGAAATTAGCTTATACAGGTTCAAGCCTACAGCTGTTCTATAAAAATTGTCAAGCATATTCCGCTGTTATCTTTTACAGTGATCTACTGAGTATGCTGTGCAGGATAGAACTTAATCATATTACCAACTTTAGGTTATATCATTTTAGAGATATTCTATTATGTTACATTTCACCATATGGAACCAAATTGCATCTTTTATCTAATACTCATTTTCTGAAGTATTATAAGTATTGGGAAGTCAGAGTAAAACCTTACTTTTCATGATTTCTAATACAGCTATTGACTGGATTTTTCAGTTCATAATGAAAAATAATCCCTTGATTTTCCTTTTTGTTTTTTAATAAAAAGATTCCAGGTCTATGAAACTAAAACTGTATGTCTTGTATGTAATTCGAAGGAGACTTTCACTGCCTATTTTGCAGAACATAGACACATGGTTTAAATCAGAATTTCTACTTTTTATGGACAGTTCCTCCAGTCTCTTCTTAATACCTCTAGCAACTCACTCCATCTCTTTGTGACTTGTATTGTCAGCCTAGGGAGTGGAAATGCATGGAATGTATTCTTTATTTCTCCACTGTATAGCAGTTTTCTGAAAAATAACTTTAAAGTCTTCTGTGATATTGAGATACATTCTGATAACAAGTTGATTGTTTTTGTACATGTAATTTAAGTGGCGCATGCAATTTAAAACATGTACATGTATATTAATAAACATAATGTCAACTTTCTAGCAGACCATCTCTGTCATAATGCAAAATAATGACATAATGAAGAGCACCTGTCTGAAGAAATAAAGAGGTCGTTGACTCTAAGACATTTGTATTTGAAGGCCATTTACCCAAGATATTACCTTTCAGAATTGCTCCATTGTCTCTTTAGGTTTCATTGCATATGTTTTTTTCTGAGTTGTTGGTAATTCTGAAATGTTTGCTAAATAAATGACCTATTTTCCAATGCTTTAATTAAAGCTTTAAAGCTGCTTTCTTGTTTTTGTATTTGATACTTAAACAAGTGCTTTCTATTTGTACAAATTTTTCAAGAGAAAACAGAGCTGTCTCACTTTTATGATACAGAGTTGAAATATGTGGAGATTTGGGGACCTAATTCTAAAAAGGTTATGTAGCATATAATAATTGTTATATAGTTATTTTCATTTTGAATAAGTGATGGCTCTGCAGGGCCATGGCTTTGCACAACTCCAGGGGGCAGTAGCCACATAGACTTTAATAGGAATGGGGCATGCCTGAGTTATGAGTAGTGCAGCAATAGCCCTGCTGTTGTGCGACGCTAGAGAATAAAGCACTAAAATGAAAGGAGATTTGGGTTCTGCTGTTACAATCATTTGTTATGTGATCTTGGGTTAGACTCCTTGCCTCCTCTCAATTTCCTCACCTCCATTAGTGTAGCTAAAGAGTCATGCCTAAACTAGTAACACCTAGAATGTTTCTTAGTGTCTCGGATAGACAGACAAAGGATGTTTAGACTTTTTAGAGAAAAAAAGCCATTGGTTTTCGATTATTTTTGCATGCGGACCTCTTTTTTTCAAGTAAATTCATCTGTGTAGCCCTGATATCTAAAAGCAGGTAAAAGGGTAAATGGAGAGCTGCTTTTGTTGAAGCTGCAGTGAGAAGCCAGCTTTGTGGCCCTCTGTCTTTGACACTCCCCCACTTTCCTTCTACTGTCGCCTCTGCTGTCCTGCTCTGTCATCGCAGAAGTCTAGCATTATTTAGAAACCACTGGTCTAGTCCAGTGTTCTCATTTTTTAAGTGAGGAAACTGAGAGCACAGGGATGTTGGGTAATATGGTAGTGGTAGCTCCCAACACCAATATAATTTTGTTACATACATAGAAGTATTTAAAAAGTCACAGGCATTTTTAGAAAAAAAAGTGAACAAATAAAAGATTATGTTGTTCTAAAAGAGAATTGCGAACTTGAAGACAAGTGGATTGGACCCACAGGCCTTCTTATACTATGTAGTTCTTTTTCAGCGAAAGACTGTGGGATCATCATCATCCTTAGTTTATATTTAGGAAGTAATCACTGATTGCATTTATAACTTATTGCACATGAAGATTAAGGAAATAAAGCAACTTTCTTAAGACATAGCTCTGTAAGAGGATCTGTTTACCTAGTTAGGCCTACGGAGACATAGAATTTTGACCCTAAAAGTTGCATAGGAAGATCCCACATTAGTATGTGTATATAATACCACTTTTAAGAGTTTCTTTTACCTGGTGCTTTATGAAGAGGCCCAGTACATAGAGAATGGCAATTTTTCCATTCTGTAATAAGTAATACGCATGCTCAAATAAAATGGATTGTAAAGGATAAATAGTGGGTTACTCATCACCAATTAGTTGGTGGAGATCCTTAACCAGCAAATCCATGGGAATACTTCAGACTGTTCCAGGCCCACCTTTTATCATTTCTACTGTCTTTGTTGGGCTCTCTTCTTTCTTCAGGCTCCTACTAAGACATAGTTGTATTCTTTGAACAAGTATCTAAGCAAAGCCTTAAGTACTAAGGCTTTATAAATTTATTTCTATGGCACATTTGCCTCCTTCTCGTTGGCTTCTGCAAAACGCTACCTCTGGACCTTGTGACCTTGCAATGTTGTTGATCTAACCTTAGCTCTCTCTGGTTGTGGCCGAGTTCTCTCAAGTACCTGAACTTTCTTGGGCATGATCAGCATTCTCATGGGCCCTAGTGATTGAAGGGAGGTTCGAAATTTGTTTTGACAGGAAGAGTGTCTAGAGTCTCTTCCTGTTAGGAATTGGAGATGAAAGTGGACCCCCATAAAAGATTAACATAGAAACCATGAAACTTCTTGTGCAATATCATTAAACCTTTCCCCTGAGAAGGAGGTCAGGATCATTACTATTAATCACATGATTTCCAATATTGTAGGGGTTTCTGAAGTATACTAAACACCAGTAAGAATATGCAAGACTTGGCTTCTGAATTGAGGGAGCTAAAAATAAAAGGAATCAAAACAGTGTGACAATTTATAATATATTTCATTTGGAACATAGTTAAAGGTGTTTAAAGAGAAGAAAATGAATAGTGCAATAAGCACTTTTTTATTTTCTGAAAAGATCAGGCTCGTAAACAATCAGTTTCACTTGCTAAATTTTTATTACTCTGTTGACCTTTACTTAATGCCTGGCCATGTATTTGGTACAGGGGGATAACCAAGTGTTAAGCCTTTTGGATACAAGGAGGGATTGTAAACCTGCTTTCAAAAAATGCATCTGTTGGTTTTCTATGCTCTTCTGTGGTTATCTCATGGCTGGTTAGAACTGAAAAAAAATTGGCAACAGATTCTCTATGTTCTGCAACTTTATCTAGTATAGCTGCGGCTTGGGCAGTAAGTTGTGCAGTCTTCTATTTCAGGATGGTTCTCCATCACTGGCAAGGTGATGCCTAATGGAGTTCACGGATAGCAGTGTGTATTTTGCTATAGACAAACTCTTCTTTTACTAAAATCTTTCTTTGTTATTATTTCCTATTTTTTTTCTGTAGGCTTAAAGAATATGAGATATGAGTTTCTTTCTATAGGAACCTATGAAAACCAAATAAAAATAAAACAGAATAATATTTCTTTTGGACACATACTTTCATTTTCAGGAGTTCTTTTATCTGGTCATTTTGTCTAGAACTAGAGCAGTTAAGCAAGTTTTGTTTTTAAGTAAAGTTGACTGCATGGCATATTAAAATCTCAAGATTTTTATAAACATCATGTGATCCTCAAAAACCTCAGAGCTTGGCTACTGCAAGATCCTCTTTCCTGGTCTCCTTTTTCCATGTCCTTGTACCTCCAAGACCTCCTTCCTGTCACTGTCAGGTGACCATTTTTAATATTATACTTTTATTATCTTAGTTTTTATTCCAAAGCCTTCAGAGGACCCTCATTGTAAAGTTCAAAGCCTGCTAAAATAGTCTTCAGTTTCCTTTTAATTTCTGTCTTAGAGTTTCTTAAGATGTATTATATCTAAAACCTGGGCTGACCTAGTCAGTATTCCATGACTACGCTGAGCTCATTGTTTTTACTTTTGTCTCCTTTCCCTGGAACTCATGGCTTACTTGGTGCCTCTGCCTGACCAAACTTTCTAATCTTTTAAGTTTTACTTTATGTTATACCTCTTTATTTCATGTTCCTTCACTGACTACCCTAGCCTATAGTCTTTATCAGTATCACTTATCTGGCATTTAATCTAAACCAACCTATAGTTTTAATGTTTTAAGTGCAAGAGTTTTTATCCCCTGCAGAGCCTAATATGATTCCACATATATGGTATGCGCTTTAAAAATACTTTTTTAAATGAAAGAATAACATACATTTGCTGGAGCAATTTTAAGCGCATTCATGGATAGTTATTATTTGTAATTAAACCATATAGTGCACAAAGTAAGTTGTTCTAAAAACATAATTATAGAATTCTTAATAATAGATATTAGGCATGTTTACCCTGGCAATTTCTTTGGTGCGTTCTTGAACGTCCTAGGGTGTTTCTTCAAATGGAGTGTTTCCAAGACTCTATCATTTATCCCCGTGCTCATTTTTAGAGTCTTTCCATAACAGGGTACAAAGTATTTCTGTTGGTTTTATTTTTGGCAAGTTAAATATATGTGAATACCATTCTTAATCATGTAGATATTTTATAGTGCATTATTTTTTATGTTATATGGTAATTATATTGCTATTTCTTTCTTATCGCCCATTTAAAATTTTTAAGCAGTTTAAGCAACAAGCATGTGCTGACCCAACAGTGTATTTTAGGACTATAATAGGAACTGATGAGGAAATACAAAAAGCTCAAGATGACAACTTTTCCCTTCTTTTAAAGGATAGACGATACCAATAAAATACAATATAAAAAATATGTTATTAAGTGATTTTGCAAACTCTTGGGAGGAATATTTGCCTCCAGAGAAATGTTAATAAGTATTTCACGAGAAAGGGTTTCAGACAGAATCTGGAATTTTCTATTCATAGATATACATGATAATACAACTTTGTTATAACTAAGATTTCTCTGTGTCTTAAAATAGACAACTAGACATATGCTTACCATTTTAAAAGGATGCTATAAAGGAAGCACTTGCAGTATAACTGAACTGAGAGGTGACGGGGATTCTCTTAGCTGCTCTTTTAAATGATTCACTCTGTATTCTGAAAATTGGTGAAACGATTATAGTATTTATAGAGTCAGAGTCTACTAGGGAAAGTCTCTTATAGACATTTCTTCTCAGGTTACCAGATTCAAAGAAACTGTCAACCTTTCTAGGCCACTAGGGTGCACTAATTGTACCTTAATTTGTAATTCCCTAAAAGAGTTAATGTTACTTTCAAAATTACATCACAGTCTGCAGAGTAATCTATTAATGAGAGAATTGGGAACACAGACATTAGAAACTTAGTGGGAATTTTTTTTTTTTTTTTTGGAACTTTCCTGATCTTTTTTACTTTAAGAGAAGAAAGTTTGAGTCAGGGATTATTGTTCCTACATCGTAGATGAAAAAATAGAGATATAAAGTAGTATGTGAGGGTAAAGCCTGACCGGTGCATTAGTCTGGTACAGTTACCCGTCTGCCCTATCTGAGAGCCAGCTGGCTCTGCCCCTGCCCCTCAGCCTCTTGCCTGTCTTCCTCACAGCCACAGAAGCTAGTGATGCCTCTCAAAGGCATGGTTCCTCCACTCTACGTGCCCACTGTGCAAGAACGGGATGCTTAGCACTCCAGATCCTTCTGCCTTCATGTTAGCAGCTCTTCTTGCTTTCCTTACAGGCACATGGAGAAACTTTTCTAATAAATACATCAGTTAAGGAGTCCTGCTTTAGGTTACTCTGCAGTTTCCCTCTTCCATTGTATTCTCCAAATTTCTTTCTTTGTACTGCGTATGTTAAAGACACCATTGCATAAGCCTTGTCTTCCTGAGAAAACTTCAAATCAGGGGCATATTCAAGATTTTGGGACCTGAATTTATGTAATTTAGGAAACCTCTTTAAAAACAATATAAAAATGGAGATACAAATTAAGCACCAATGCCATAGGGGGGTTCTGAAGCTGAAGCCTTTTTTAAAACTTTGTGATAAATCTGCTTGTACTTAAAAATTATACATTTTAGGAAGTAATTTTATCTGTGAATTTTGGGTGTCATTATATAATTCCTTGGGTTTTTTTTTTCTAGTTCATGTGCTTAGTGTTCATTATTAATGTGGAAGAATGCATTACTTCAAGGAGAACGTTTTTATATAGTGTAAAATCATATTGTAAAGCACTTCAGTGTCTCTTTGGATGAAATAATGTACTATACAGAGATAATTTCAGAATATTTTCTAAGTGTGGGCATGCCTAA
Organism: Indri indri; assembly: GCA_004363605.1. NCBI lineage: Eukaryota > Metazoa > Chordata > Mammalia > Primates > Indriidae > Indri > Indri indri. The sequence continues at coordinate 9,527 of RJWJ010010114.1, read as the reverse complement.
TCCAGGTATATACATATTTTTTCTTGACATCATATTTTTAAAATGGGTCATGTAATACTGTCTTTTACACAATGCTGTAGTTTATAATGGTTGGATATAATTTAAAGGACTCTTGCCAGTTTTGGTATATAAAAGCTATATTATGAAGGCCCTATCCCTTGAAATATAGCTGGCTGGATTTTTAATTGTTTGTTATTTAGCATGGATAAAAGTCTGTCTTTGACTCTTACCCTCAGGCTAAGTTAAATGTGACCATTTTAACTACAATAGACATTATTACTAGCAATGAATGAACAATGCATCTAAATTAAAATCAATAGTTAGTGCAGCTCTTCAGTAATATTTTTAACTAATATGTTAACACATTTAAGAAACAATAAAAGGATCAGTATTTCAAGTCATATTTTAAAAATATCAGCTAAACAGTTAATAATATTTCCCAGTTGTTAACTTGAAATTTAGCAGCCCATTGTTCCTGGTGATATATCAAAACCTCTAAAAATGTACTTGGAATTAATGGGAACTGAAGTGATTGGTATTCAGATATGATTCTTTAGTGGCATTTTTCTTTTCTTTCTTTTAAGTACAGGATGAAAATTGAAAGTATAAAAAGCTTTGAGATAAATTGAAATAGACAAAACATTTTATGCAACTGTTGGTGAAAGGGGCATTCATTATTTTTTTCTGTGCTTACTCTATTGCTTGTGGCCAGAATTAGCACACCATGAGCCAGAGAAAAAGATAAGACAAACAGAATGGCATGCAGCTAATTTTGTTTAGCAAATTTAGAGCTGATACATGCTATTTCACTCCTACAAACTAACTCAATCACTCTTTGAAAGGTACAGATGAAGTTTGTCTCCCACAGCTTTCACTCAATATTTATAGGCTTTATAAAAATAAATTTCTGTAAGTACCATATTTCTTACTGGCAGGATGAGCACTATGAAGGCTGATTTATTAATGAGGAAAAAAAGGAAAACAAAAAACGTTTCCATTGTTCCAGATCTGCAGAAAATAAAATACCTGTATGTCAAAATATCCCAAATATCTTTGTTTCAAGAACATATGTAGTGGGCTTTCAGTATTCAGGGATTTCTGCTACTTGTGAGTGAGTCAGAAATCCCATTATTTTATGAAAATTTTGTGATTGGAATCTGGTAGATGGTTAGACTCATATTTTGGAACCAGGCCTTCATCTGCCATATGTGCCAACAGAATAGAATCCACTGTAACAGTGAGGAAGTGGCTTAAAACAAAACAAACAAAAACCCCCCAAAACATTGGCCTTTGTGAAAAAGTGCTATCATCCAACAGAATAAACTTTATTAAAATTTCTTAATGAGGCTAACTTCTGTGAAAAAATGATAACAAAAGTTATAACACTTGATGGAAATGTGATTCTAGAGAAAGCTGGGAATCTGTACAATAATATCCATATTTGGAAATATCCCAGGACACATTCCTAACAGTCTTTTCTAGCACAGTGAATCATAGGATATCCAAAGAGTCGTAATGTTATTTATATATCTGCTAGAGCTTTGTTACGGCTCAAGACTACATTCTCCATAATCAAGGTCACTGTAGAGAATAATTCTCATATTCATGAATTGTTTATCTCATCATATTTCCAGTGGTTATTTCAAGGTTAATTTTCTTCAGATAGCTTCCTTCTTGATTAAGGTTTGTAGTAATTGTATATGTGCTGATATAGCACATGAAGCCTTTAAACTTGAAGACGTCTTTGATTTTATAGCGAGTCAAGATCAAATGCTTTCTGATGCTTCCTACTCAAATATCTGAAAAAAAGATTCACTGTTTATTTTTGATTTCTACTGAAAATGAGACTTTGGTTTACATTTTCAAAATCCAATAAACTCTTTTGTAGGATATGATGAAAAAAGTATATTCCATTACTAGGACTAATATTCAAGTAGTATGTTCCTTACAATTTACTGATCGTTAAAATATTGAAGTGCATTTTTATCTAATTGGGCTTCCCAGATTCCTTCTTTGGAACTCCTTCCTCTGACTTATCCCAATGAAATGACTAAAGAGTTAATCTAATACCTGGTACAATAATGGACCTTCAGATTTCTCCTCTGGCATATGCTGTCATCTATTCTGATATGCTTTTGCCATTACAGTCCCTAAACACTTTGAATATTTCCCTTGCACATAAAATTTTTGCTATCAGTGTTTTAAAATAATAGAAATATGAATAGTGTCATAGTATCTTGGCCACAATTAAGTATTAGCCAGTCTGAGGAAAGCTCGTTTCTCAGTTAAGTGTATCACAGCATAGATGCCTGTTTTATTATATATGGTGAAGTTAAAAAAGACATGACTTAAACATGATAGACAGAATGTCACTGGTCAACAGACTGAATTAGCATAGGAGAGAATCACTTGAGTCAGGCCAAAAGACCCAAATAAAGCAGATGTTATGAATTTTCCAGAGAGTGAATATGGGTGCTGATTTGTCATGTGTGTCTATAAATTGGGCTGCTAAATACTTACAACCATTTGACTTTGTGATGGCGATCATCTGTGTGGTAATAACCATATTACATGCTTATATTATTAATCAGAATGAATAGTTATCTGGCAAGGTATTAGCTGTTACAGGTGTGTGTACTATAAATGGGAGTATCCCTTGAGGTCACTACATCTACTCTTTTAATTTATGGCAGGTAAGGAGAAGAAAAAGTTCAATTTAAAACTTTTTTTACAAAGTCAAAATATATTATTGTATAAATTGTGAGTATCAGCTTAATTACGATACTTTTGGTAACTTAGATTTGGATTTTTTTTTAAATTCATATTACAACAGAATATTGGCACGCAACTTCATTTGAAGTATGACTAAAGAAATAAGGAGATGCCAGGAATGGAAAAGAGAGGTCTTGGGAAAGGGACATGATAACTGTCTTCAGTAGTTGGAGGGCTGTTACATAGAACAGGGATTAGCACTGTTCTGTGTAGCCTTGGAGAACAGAAACATTAACAGCTGTTTGAAATTGTAAGGTATCAGATTTCAGTTAAACACCATCAAGGAGTTTCTCATAGAGCTTCCCAAAGTTGGAATGGTCTGTCCTGGGAGGTAGTGAGTTCCTTCATGTGTGGGGTGGTAAGCTCTGATCTAACCTCTCCTATGATGATAAGGAATGAATGAGGCAGCTGAGGAACAACTGGTCAGCAGTGTTGGCTGGGGGTGGGGATTGGGTTCAGTGATTTCTGAGTATCTGTCACAAGGACACCATGCCCAAATGTCCTTTCCCAATCCCTAAAAAATAGAGGAGATGAAACTCAAACTTCAAGTCTCTATGGCTAGGATTCTCACCCATCTGCTTCTCACCATCCTACCTGCCGTTCACAGATTAGTGAATTTATGAAGGATTTTTTAAGAGATTGTTTTTCTTAAATATCTAATATTTTACTCTTATTTTGCTCAACATTCTTCATATTATTCACTATTCTGATCCACATGCTGCCACCAATTAATCATTCTCAATTTAAAAAAAAATGTAATACAGGTGGGCACAGTGGCTCATGCCTGTAATTTCAGTGACTCGATAGGCTGAGGTGGGGGAAATGGTTGAGGCCAAGAGTTTGAGACCAGCCTGGGCATTATAGCAAGACCCCATCTCTAAAAAAAGAAATTAGCTAGGTATGGTGATACGTGCCTGTAGTCCCAGCTACTTGGGAGGCTGAGGCAGGGGGATTGCTTGAGCCAGTAGTTCAAGGCTGCAGCGAGTGTAGATCACTCCACTGCACTCCAGGTGGGTGACAGAGCGAGACCTCATCTCTAAAAAAATAAACAAACAAAAAAATAAATAAAAACATGTGGGATAAAGAGAAAAGTAAAAGCAAAACAATCCAATACAGAATATAAGCATACAACCTTAACACATATATACTTCATTGTGCTCCTGGGTTTGTGCCAGCAGGTATTTATAAAACTGTATCTAACTAAACTAGAGGAAGAAATATAGAAGAAGGTGGGGACATAGGTGCAGCAGGAAGTTCGAAAACCGGGCCTGCAGCTGTGGATAGAGTGTAAAGTGTTGAGAAATGATAGCAAAAGAGAAACACTTTCCTAAGGGAATTGAAAATCAAAAGGAGGGAGAAAGATAAAGGTACATGTGTATGCTTGACTTAATTACAAGTAAGGTAGAACTTTATTAGTCAGCTTTGGAAAATTTTACTCCAGCGCCTTTGACGTTTCAATCTCTTTTACCCCCATTTTTGAATCTACATTGTAAAATACTCTCTAAAGAAAACGTTTTGCTTTTTTTCTTTTTTGGCCTTTCTTTTAACCTTGTTTCAGGTTCCCCTGTATGAAGATTATGGTGTACTAACTTCTGCCTTAGTCTTTCTGATCCAGCACTTCTCCTCACCACGCGCAGTCTGTATCCAATGCCTCCTCTACAGCATCCTCTGTGACTGTGCTGGTACTTTTATGCATCGTCTCCAGTGCCTCCTAAAACCTGCATGGCAGATGGCGTTGACCCTCTTTCATAGATAAGGAAACTGAGACTCAGAATTACATAATTGGCCAAATCACACTGCCACATCTCAACAGAGGCAATATTGTAACGATCCACTTGGCTATTATTAGGTGTACATTAGAATTAGATTTTAGCTGTCTGTCTTTAAAGAGGAAATGAGTGAAGATAACCCACATGACAAAAAATAAGTCTATGCTAAGCTTCTTTCTGGCCTTGGTTGCCTTCATTATCTTTTTGTCTTAGTTTCTAGATAGCCAACCTTGTCTCACCTCTATGTAAATTATTCTGAGCTCTTACCCCTTTACAGAGCTCTAATCCTACTTGTTTCTACTGCCTGCTGGATATCTCCACCTGGATATGCCATAATGTATCCAACTCAAGCTGTTAAATATCATACTTATCTCTTTTCACAATTTGATATGCTTTTATTATTTTAATTGGTATAAACTTCTATAAACTGTAAATTAACTCTTCATTGGTAAAAAGCCCAGAAATCATAATACCTAATATTTATTTAAGTCAGTAAGCCTGCTAAGCACTTTTCAAATGATAACCTGATCTTAACAAGGTGGGTACTACCGTCCTCGTTTTACAGACAAGGAAACAGAAGCTAAGAGAAAGTAAATAACTTGCCAAATGGCATATACCTGTGCAAGTGGCTAATTAGCAATGCCTAAACTCCTAACTATTAATTTCACGTGGTCCAAATATCCATATTTTACATAAGAAAATAAACTAAAACCCCTAAGAAGTATGCTGGCAACATAGATGAATTTAACTGTTTTAGGCCATCAAAAATTATTTGTTCATAATAATTATTAATAACTGGATATATTTAAATATATCCCAAAACAGGAAATAGGATCAAGTATATTAACAATATATGCCACTTTTCTATTTTCCTATTATATTTTCAGTACATTTATAGCACCTAAAATAGAGTAACTATTCTGGTCATTTTTTAAAAATGTCAAGTAAAATATTGCAAAGAATAAAATACAGGTAAAAATAAAGGGACTTCAGGATTAAACAGTCTAGGTTGGAACCCTAACTATATGACTATGGGTAAATTACTTAATCTTTTTAAGCTTCAATTTTCTCATATGAAAGAGGAATCTAATACTAATACCAAAGTCATAGTTGTAAGGATTAAATGAGATAATGCATGTAAGACAGTATCAGGTACATAGTGAGTACTCAGTAAATGATTATGTATATTGTTGTAGTAGTAGTAGTATGATAATTAAGGCAGTTAAAAGCAGAGAAATAAACATTAGAAATTTAAAGTTACAAAATGTTAAATATGAGAAGACCGTGGACTGTCTCTTTCTCATAATTTGAACTTGAGTTTTGTGTGTCACGTGTATATAAACAGGAAATACCATAATGGTTTGCAGAATCATTGTATGCATAGACTGGCATGAACACTGTAAGTAGACTGTTTGGGAAAAAATTTGGCTCTCTCTCAGGGACAGTTTTCTCAAATCATTTTTCCTTCATATTCTGTTTTTATAGTTTTGGTATTAAAAAAAAGAGCTTAGAGAGACAGTTTTGTTCCAAAGATTTATGTTTACCTGGCAAACTCAAATCCTCTGTCCTTTCATCCTTATTGTTTTTTAAAGTGCCTTGAAGACAAAACGGTTTTTAATCAAATTCATGAGATAACTTTTTATGTTATGCTTTATAGGCATTTAAACTTTTCAAGATAGGACACAACTAATATAATGTATGACCGCATGTATTTTTGGAAAAATTTCTGCATGCTAGAGCAGAATCTTCAAGATCTGTGTACAAATACCAAACAATTTGTCACATAGAAGATAGTCAGTAAATTGTTGTGATTATTAAATGCTTTCCCTATATCATGGTTTTTGTACATCTATTTCGATAATTAAGGAATCCAGTAAAAGCTGTGCATGACATCATTAAGTTTTTAATTCAAGAGTGATGCCAGTAGTGCCCCCTTGCTGACTAACATTGGCGTACTTCAAAACTTACATGCTTAGAAAAAGTATTACTAATGGGAAGGGTGATTTCTGCTCTTCTAAAGTTGACTGCTTGCTATTTTGCAACAACCAGTGAGTCAGATTGAAAGGAAAAAAAGTGATTTCTCCTACTTACCCACGGAGAAACTTTCAAGAATGCTTTAGACTGAGAGATAGGTAGAAATTTTGTTAACAAGCTCCACCACATGTCATTATCTTATTCAGCTGACAGGTGGTGCTCCAGAACAATTTGGGGAGTGGGGATGTGTGATTAGATTTCTATCAGTTTCGGGGGACAAACCATCAATTACACTCTTACAGTAAAAACCTTTTAATGTAGCAGTTGAATTACTAAAAATTTTAGATGTGAGCATAGTAACCCGATAACATAATTGTCACATGCTAATACCTTCTTAAATTTTAAATGTGGTTTAGATGCAGGCATAGACCTTGACTGGGATCAAAATTTCATGTAGCTTCAAATATACTTTTTGCTTATGAGCAATCAAATAAATTGGAATATTAAACTATAATCTAAGTCAATGCCACTGATTTTCTTCCATTGATTTTATTATTTGTCATTATTAAGACATTTTCCTTAACCAATGGGTGATCATAAATTTAGAAGACTTAAGTGTTAATACATATGTCAACACGAAGACATTTAAAACTATTTTTATCCAATTAGGATAGTCCTTATTTTTTTCTTTTATTATTAGTTGATACACAATTACATATTTATGAGATTAAAAAGTGATATTTTGATACATGTAGACAATGTATAATGATCAAATCAGGGTAATTAACATATCTATCACCTCAAACATTTATCATTTCCATTTATCACTTTCCATTTATCTATCAAACATTTAACATTTGAATGTATTGTGAACATTCAAAATCCTCTCTTCTAGCTTTAAATAAATATACAATAAATCGTTAACCATATTTACGCTGTAGTGCTCTAGAACATGGGACGTATTCCTCCTATCTAGCTGTAATTTTGTATCCATTAACCAACCTCTCCTTCTACTCTCGTCCCTCTTACTCTTCCCAGCCCCTAATATCCACAATTCTACTCTCTAATTCTGTGAGCTCTGTTTTTCTTTTTCTTTTTTAGCTTCCTCATATGCATATATCTTTCTGTGCCTAACATTTCACTTAACATAATGTTCTCTGGGCTCATCCATGTTGCTCCAAATGACAGGATTTCATTCTTTTTTAATGGCTGATTAGTATTCCATTGTGTACATATACCACATTTTCTTTACTCATTCATCTATTAATGGACACTTGTTGATTCCACACCTTAGCTAGTATTAATAGTGCTGCAATAAACATGGCATGCAGTGATGGCTTCAGCATACTGATTTCTTTTCCTTTGAATAAATATCTAGTGGGAGATCTCTGGATCATATGGCGGTTCTAATTTTGGTTTCCTGATATATTTTAAATGAACCTATTATGAGTTGATTGGACTTCATGAGTGTATTCCATAAATGACAACAGTTGCTACTGTGGTAACCCTTCACCAGGTACTTGGTGGTATAGTTTGGATTAGTCCTATTCTGTGATGAGGGTAGTGAGGTAATGGAAACAAGAGTAATTTACATTCTAGGTTTGAGTTTAAAGAAAGATGATAAGCAGAGTTTATGAGAACAGCAGGGATATTGAACAGGAGATAAGTTAGACTGCTGGAGATGAAATGACCACTATGTAACATTCAGCCAGTCTTTCTTTCCTTTATCTCACTCCATGCTGGCTTGTGTTTTAGATTCTCTTGTCCTCCATCCTTGAGTGGTTCCAATTGAATCTATGAATCAGGAACCTATTACACATTCTGCTCTTACAAAGCAGTCTTAATCTTTCACTGCCAGTCAAAATTCTACTTAAAAACCAGTTTAGGGAGGATACAAAAGGCATTACATTACAAAAGGCAGTCTCTATCAGTTTTGTTACCAATTTTGACCTTTTAATTTAAAACACATTATTGTAACTTTAAAGGACTATGGTATTTGTTAGTGCTTCATATGTTTATGAATTAACATCCTTCTCCAACCCATACCATCTAATATCAAAGGAGTTTTCCTCTTTTCTATTGGTACGTTTGGGAGAGTTTGCCATAATTCTATTTGTGTCACTGATTTCCTTCAGTGATGATTTGGTATGTATTCTAATCTCTGTGTAGCATTTTGGATTTTTAATTTTTGTTCCTGTCAGTACAGGATTCTGTTAAATATAGAAGGTAGTTTGGGCATAACCCTCACAACAAGGAGAACAAAGGCACAGAGTTTCAGTGGTATAATGTTGCTGTGGTGCTATCTAACATTCAAATCTGAAAAACAAGAGAAAGGTCTCTGTACTTTTGCTTGAATGAATTTTAGTTTGAAGAAGATTGACACCGTCAAGGGAAAAACATCATATTCAGAGTTTCATTTCTCAGAGGAATTAGCTGCTTATAATACTCCTAAAATTTTACAAACATTCTTCCAGAATTTAGTTTTTGTACCCTTATTTAGTTTTTGAAAATATGCAAAAGTGAATTGTCTGTGGAAATATCTGCCTGAGATGAATGCAGCTTAAAAGTAGAAAATTATTGATCTCTAAAGTGAATTATGGATTTTCCTCAGATTTTAGTGAGGCCAATTTCCAATAGCCATTTTATTTCCCTTTATCATTTCATGCAGTAGCTTTACAGAGACCACCGTAGCCATCAATATGTTCTTGAGAAAGAACAGGATGATTTGGAGTTTTTCCAAAAAGAGAACTGGGAAGTTGTATACATTGTTTGATTAAATTTTAGTATATTTATTTTATGTAAAACCTGTAACTCATAGTTTGAATCACGTTTGTTTTTTGAATAGTAATAAGATTTTTAAATTATTCCAATTAAATAGAATTTGTTATGCTTTAAAAAATCAGGATGAATTATCTATTCTATATTATGTGTCTAAGAAGAAGGCTAGTAAGCTTCTCTGGATTTATTTGTACTTAGGAAAAAAGAGTGTAGAAAAGCAGTTTAGGTTTCATA
>RJWJ010010113.1:0-47907 GCA_004363605.1 Indri indri | reverse complement strand
CTACAGGCATGTGCCACCATGCCCGGCTAATTTTTTCTCTATATATTTTTAGCTGTCCAATTAATTTTCTTTCTATTTTTGGTAGAGATGGGGTCTTGCTCTTGCTCAGGCTGGTCTCGAACTCCTGAGCTCAGAACGATCCGCCCACCTCGGCCTCCCAGAGTGCTAGGATTACAGGCTTGAGCCACCGCGCCCGGCCCAAAAAAGTTCTTAATTATGATGTTCAATTCCAAAGATAGAGCCCATGGTCCAAAGAAGCTAGAGCCCAGCTGGTGATCAGATGTAGGGAAGCTCTAAGGCATTCTCATCAGCTCCACTACAGGACAACTTTTTAGTACAAAGTCCATAGGGGAATTTTGTGTGGTTCCTATTTGGTTGGGCACTAATGAGACATGTCCAATACACACATCCATTATATTATGAAAAGAAAAAGCTCCTTCCAGTCTCCAATTCCTTACTGTTCTAATTTGGGGGGAAACAGGAAAATCACTATCTTGAGGACCAAAGGCAAGGCCTGTGAACTTAAGCATGCCCATTGTAAGTATTGGTTTATGTAAGTTGAAAGTTGATGACTGATATTAGTTTAGTTAAATATAAAGTATCTCTAAGGTTATAACCTTTCAGTTTTATTCAATGTGCTGGATATTCTCTATTTGCCTCTCTAGGACTATTCTCTGTCCTTCTCCATCTTACTCAGAGCCCTGGGTAGGAGAGGCTGACCTTTATAAACTGCATCCCCCTGGTCTCTGTGCTCTCTGGCTTCAGGTTGGGGCCAGCCAATGGGAGGCACTGGCAGGAGATGGGAAGGCAGGAGGAGAGTAAGTTGGGGTATTTACTGTCTTGACTTCTTCTCTTCAGGGGAAATAATTAAGAGGCACTTTTATTTCCCTTTTATAGATTTTGCTCCCTGGATGCATTAGGATTATTCTCAGGGTAGGTTTTCTGCAAACACCACTCACTTCAAAGGAAATTACTGCAAAGAACAGGTGTTCTTTGGTTCAAGTTTAATGCACAGCCTTTGAAATTCATGGGGATCTAGAAACCGGTGTGCAGCTGGACATTTCTTCAGGCCAGAGAATAAACGGAGCTGACAGAACACCTAAAGTGCCTGATTTAGGATAGTCTTGGGCAAAAAAAAAAAAAAAAAAAAAAAAAAAATGGCATAGGTATACTGCCACCCCAAATTCAAGATCCAGTTTTCTAGCTTGTGGATTTCTCTGGCCCCTGGCTCCCATCTGTTTTTGGGTGACTAGCCTTTTGATTACCACTCATCTAATTAGTAGATCCATTAGAATGAAGATCAGGGAAGAAGAAGTGCAGAGAGAAATTTTCTGCTTGTTAGTAACCATGTTTAAAAGTCTGGTTGGGAAAGACATTGATTTAATAAGGTTTAAGGAATATCTGTTTATTTCAAGTAAACCTTTGTCCTTCTCTGCCCACCTTCTACTGCCCATGATTAAAGCTATTGCAGAGTGTTGTGCATAGCCCTGTGTAAGTAAGCCCAATCAATGTACACAACAGATTACAGAAGCTGACTATTTAATGGATTTGATACCTCGTGATCATTTGCTTCTAGAAAGGAATATACAGTCCTTGATTTCAGATAACCAAAAATATATTTTAAAAGGTTTCTTTGTTTGTTATCTTTTCTAAATAGAGAATGAATAATTTGTGTTAGGACATACAATTCCTTCACAGAGAACACTAGGCATAATAGTCAGGCTAGGGTAAGCTATGCTGTAGTAACAAACCCTAAAAATCTCAGTGGCTGCAGAAAATATTTCTTATTCACATCAAAGTCCGAGGCAGTTAAAGTGACTCTCTTTCATGGCTTTCCATCAATGGTTAACTTACAGATCCGGGCTAAATTCCATCCTGCAGTTCTACCATGTCAGAATCTTCACTTCCAACTGCACAGAAGAGAAAGAGGAAGCATGGAGACCTCCCTTTTTCTTTTTACTGCCTTGGACAAGAAGTCATATGCACTTCAGCCTAAACCAACTTCAAGGGAGACTGAGCAATGTAGAGGAAAACATGATATTCAGTGAGTAATAAAATATCTGCCATGCGTGTTTTACCCATTTCTCCTAGTTACTTTTTAAAAGTTATTTATAATTCACGTATTGACCAATGTTATTTACTTATTAGAGTGTGCATATAGAAAGGCTTCTTTTGAGAAAAAATTTTACAGCATACTAAGCAGCATACTAAGTAATGCAACTTGTGTGGTCTCATCTCCACATAATTGCTTCTGGTATTTCATGCTTGGCTATATTTCTCTCCCATCCCAGATCCCAGCTTGTCATTCAGACTCAGGTCCAAGCCTACCTTCTACCTAAAACCTCTCTGCCTGAAGTGAACAGAGCCTCCTCTGAAGATCTATAGGGATTAGTGCCCACACAATTAGCATGGCAATCAATCATCGACTGCCCAGTGATGCCGGGTCTGGAATTACCTTGAACTATTAATTTTCTCCTTTTCTGTTGTGTCCCTCTGGTGCAATGTTGTCCCTGATTCATAAGATCCTGGAGGGAAAACTCCCTTTCTTCAACTCCACAGCACCCAACCAGATAGATTAACACAGAATAAGTGCTCAAAAACTATGAGCTGTTTGATCTGATTTAATTGGATTGACAGAGTCAGCAAACATCCAAAGAAACATCAGTACTAAGTACATTAGCAAACATCAGGACTAAGCATCTAAGTACTATGTTCTGGGATCTGTGCTAAGAACTGTGGGTGAAGAGATGATTATAACATAATACCTATCCTCAAGACTCTTTCAGAATTTCAGGGGTGGACTGAATACAAACCAACAGGGTGTGGTAGCTAGTCTCCAAAGATGACCCAACAATTCCTCCCCTCCCTGTTTGAGCATGCTGCTTCTCATTTCTAGAGTTGGTGGTTATTTTGCCTGCCTGTGACTGCCTTGCCAGTAGAATGGGGTGGAAGTGGCATTGTGGGACTTCCAAGAGGATGAGCAGCTTTTTCTTCCTTTCACTTTGAAGTTTCACTCTCAGGATGCTCCCCCTCTGAATCCAGTTTCCATGCTGTGAGAAGACCAAACCACATGAAGTAGCAACAAGGAGAAGAACAGAGGCCAGGTTTTCAACAATAGCCAACACCAACTGCCAGCCATGTGAGTAAGCTGTTTGGGATATTCCAGGTGACTGCAGTCCCAGCTTACATCACAAAGAAAATAATAACCACTGATCTGAAGCCAGTCTATGCACAGAATTATGACCAATAATAAAATAGTTTTTGTTTTAAAGTAGTATGTTTTGTGGAGGAAAGGAGTTTCTATGTAACTAAAGATAACTGAAACACAGGGTCAGAAAGTTTGACCTGTACGATGGATTCACAAATGAAGGAAAAGAATGAAGAAAGCTCAGGAATGCCCTCATACAGTTGACATTTGAGCTGATGAGTAGAAATTCCCCAGGAAGAACTTGGAGGGAAAGACTTTCCAGTTAGTATAAAACTATTAGGCATATACAGAAAACTACGAACAGTTTGTGATGGATGACACGTGAATAAAGGGGAAGCCACAGGAATCTTGAGAGAAATCTGAAAATTTAGGATCCTGGCCTTGAGATTTATTCTTTACCCAGAGGGGTTCGTGAGACTTTTTACAGCAGAGGAGTGTCAAAATCAGATTTTTTGTCTCAAACAGATTACTCTGGCATGAACGAGAGTTAGACTGGAGAGGCATGAGACTTCAGGGAAAAAGAACAGCCGGGAGACTTATGCAATGATCCAGGGTGAGAAAATGGGGCATGTGGAGTAGGCAGTGGCAAGAGAAATGGAGAGGAAGGATGGGGTACCAATGCCATTGAGATGGAAAGTTAATAGAATTTGAAAACGGGTATGGGTAATGAAGGAAAAAGGAATGTAGGACTCCCATATTTCAGGCTTTGGCTCACCATTCTGAGACCATTCTGAGACTGGCAATACAGGAGGCCAGGTAGGTTGGAGGAAGAAGATAATGACTTGGGATTCACTTGGAGCCCTTGAGTCCTGGGTTATCCTAAAGAAGATGCTCTGTGGGAAAGTGACTACTGGGTTTAGAGTTCAGGAGAAAGGGCTCAGTTAACATAATAATTTTAAGAGAAGTATCCAGAACCTGTGGACAAATGAAACTACTTTGTGGGCATTTGTTCTGTTATAGAGCAATATTTTAGGGAAAAGTGTGTTGGAAAGATACCATGTTAGTAGGCAAGACTCTGCAGAAATGATGTAACCAGTGAGAGGTGGTGTTAGGACTTAGTTTTCCATTAGTAGTAATGGGTTGGAGAAAGCTATAGACATGCTTATCCAGGCTCTTTTATGCCTAATTTGACATGATTTGTCCTGAGACCAAAATTGTGGGAGTAGTTTGTGGCTATGAAAGATTTTCTCTGCATGAAACTAACTGACCCACCTGGGCTCAAGCTCACTCTTACCTTTATTAGATCCACTCTCCAAGCACCTGAGCAATCTTCCAGCTTAAGGCTGCAAGATATGTGAGTTGTTCTAATGATATGAGGTATCTAAATGTTGGGAGCAATGGGAAATTACTTTGATTTTTGAGAAAAGGTCTGAAAGCTCATCATGATTATGTGATTCCAAAGAATCCAACTTTGTACCACATGCTACTTAATTAGGCGATTAGTTTGAAGACAAATGGGATACTTTTAGGCAGGTATCTAAAGCACTGTAATAAAGAGTATTATAGGCTTTCTGTGTTCTGTTGGCAGAGCTGCTTATACTCATCACCATGTACATGGAGAGCTTGATTTGACCCCAGCATGTAATTTGTGGGAGATCTGTGTGTATGCTATAAATGGAATTTTACTGCTTTTAATGGGGTCTGAGAAGGGCAGACTAGGCATTTGATTTGAATCTTGACCAGCCTGTTAACCTTCTTGCTTTCTATTTATACAAAATCATCATACTCTGGGAAAATGCCCAATCATATCATTAACTTGCTCATTTTTTAGTCTTCTGGCCATACCTATCACATACAGGAATATTTACAAGTTCACTTAATTCGATTATTTAATAAGATTCTATTTTCCCAAATGTCATGGCTTACTCACAAATAAAACCAGAAATGATTTCAGAGCTGGAGTCTCCAGATCATGGAAAGCACAGGCCCATTTTAGAGCCACCAGTGCTGCAGTCTTTCTGTTCTCCTCATTCCAGTCCAGCAGAGGGATGTTCTATTCATCAGAATGGGCTATAATGTGCCGTAGTAACAAATACTGCCCTCCCCCCTCAATCTCACCCTTAACTCAATAAGAACTTACTTCTTTCTCAGGTCCAGGACTAGAGAAGAAGCAAGTGAAGTGCCTAGGGCACAAAGTTTAAGGAAGCACTCACTCTCAAGGTCATAGAAGTGCAGGTCTTGCTTATACTAAATGTCCATTGTGCGTCAAAAATAAGCTCTGTTAATTATTGCCACACAGGGATCCAGACTTATGAGGCCACATCTCAACACATACTTTGAGATCACTGGAGCACTGGGAAACATAGCAAATTTCTCACTGTTTTTTTAAGCTTCTGTGGGAAAGTGATACATATCACTTTTGCTCACATTTCATTGGCTAAAGAAAATCACTAATTTCAAAGGGAGCAGAGAAATGCCACCTCACCAGGTGGCTGGAAAGTGGAGAGCTGAAAGTATTTGGTGAACATTCCAAATAATTTGCCCAGTTATGTTTCCTAAGTTCTTTAGCACAGGGGTCTCTGGAGCACTGAGGCCATAGTACCATCCCATAGCTCTCTCACAACTTGTGACTTTAAAGTACAGCAGGTCCTCCAATGACATTATTTCATTTAACGTTTCATTAAAACATTGATGAGAAAAAAAATCAGTTCCTGGCCAGGGCCACTGTCTGTGTGGAGTTTGCATGTTCTCCCCATGTCTGCATGGGTTTCCCCCAGGTACTCCAGTTTCCTCTCACATCCCAAAGATGGGCCTGTGTGAATCAACATGTCTAGATTGTCACAATATGAGTGAGTGTGTGGGGTGTGTGGGTGTGAGTGTGCCCTGTGGTGGGATGATGTCCTAGCCAGGGCTGTTCCCACCTGGCACCCTGAGGTGCCAGGAGAGGCTCCAGCCACTCACAACCCTGAAATGGAATATGGGAGTACATATTTATCTTACTTGTTCTTATTAATTTTTCTTGAATGTATGTATAACTCACATTTATTTCAATGTTTAATATTAGAAGTGTTTCAGTCTTTATTTAGAAGTTTGGTGATATTTTTTCGTGACCTGAAATAGGCCATGTGAACTTAATTCTTGTTTCCATCAAGTAGCCTATGGTAAGATTAGTTTTGTTACATGTGTTTTCAATTAAAGTTGCAGTTTCCCAAAACCTATCAACCATAGTATGTGAGGACTTACTGTCAAATGAATTCTGGCAATAGGTAGCTGATGGATCATAACTGCTCATGGGTGCACAGTGAGGCTTGTTAGGTGGTTGGGATGTGCTTCTTTTGTGTGTGTGTGTGTGTGTGTTTTACCATGACACCACACTTGGGGGATGTGCTTCTTGGCATTATCCACTCAGCCAAGAGAAAGGACTTTCACAATGTGCTAAAACAACAACATCCCTAAAGTGAAGCTCTTCTCCTCCCAGGGTGCTGAAGGCTTTGCCGTATGCAGCAGCTCTAGTTTCCAAGGCGTGTCAAATCACAGCTGAAGAAAGAGCACCACTCCTCTTTCTCCACTTCTTAATTTCTCTCTTGCTATCTCTTTTCCATTATTTATTATTTAACTCCAGGAAGCTCTGGGATACATTCTGCAAAGGAGATGCTATCCTAAATAGAGTTGCTCTGTGTCATCACTTGGGGGAAGTGAAGAAAGTTAGTCAATAGGCATTATTTATTGTTAGCTGTGGGTTCCCAAAATAGCTGGATAAAAAGGACAAAATTTAAAATAAAGAGAAAAGGCAAAAGCAGTGGGCTCTTGCCTTTGATTTTGATTATTATTTTTTGCTTCTTTAAAAGTAAATTAAAGCATAGTTGTGAAGTGATAAAAAATAATAACAATCTTGTATTTTCTGGGAACCTTTTTCAAAGATATTTGGATTGGTTCACCCTTAATTAATTCTCATCAAATATCTCTGCCTCTCAGATTTGGCACACCGATTTTATAGATGATTCAAGAATACTAGCTGATTAAGAGACTTACTTGTAGTCATGAGGTGAGTGACTGGTATTTTGAGGCTCAAGTAATACCAGTCTTTTGTGGTTTCCACTTTAGTCTTTAGCTTTTCCTGTGGTGATAAATCCATGGATTTCACTTCAGCAGTGACTTTAAACTTATTTTTGGTGTTATAGATAATACTCTGAAATTTGAGATTTCAGCCAGGTTCTATTTGGGTATTTATTAGTTACATACCATATGTTTGCTTGAATAGTTGCATCAAGATTTAGAGGACAAGAGAGAGTTTAAGGTGAAAGGTCTCTCAGTTCTCCCGAACATGGTATGGTATCAATTTTCCACAAAACCATTTGTTGATGGATTGTAAGTCCATGCTGACCCAAAGTGAGCAGCAGTTGAGTATGACTGCAGGTCTGGACCCACATTCAGGTTGAGTGGGAAGAGTTCGAGCTGACACTTTGTTTTACTTCCAACTGAAGGTAAAGATTCAATGTATCATCAATGAGATGCCATTTTAGCTTTACAATGACTAGAACCCAATGCCAAGTGTTGGTGAAGATGTTGTGAGAATATAAAATAGTATAACCACTTTGGAAAAGTTAAGAATAGGTTAAACATGGACCTGTCTCCTGACCAAGATATCTACTCTTAAATATGTAGAGTGTGAAATAAAACACATGTACACAAAAAGAACTGTACAAGAATGTTCATGACAGCTTCACTTAGCCCCAATCTGGAAATAACTCTAATGTCCATCAACATGTAAATGGATAAGCCAATTCTGGTATTCATACAGTTAAATACTACTCAGCAGTAAAAAGGAACGAGCCTCCACTGATACACTCAACAACATGTATAAATCTTAAAAGCATTGTATTGAGTGAAAGAAGTCTAAGACACACGCACACACACAAAATACTGCATGATTCCATTTATATGAAGTTCAAAAACTGGCCAAGCTATGACAGGTTGATAGAAGTCAGAAAGTGGTTATCTCTGGCAGAGGCATTGACTGGAAAGAGATAACACAAGAACTTTCTAGGATGATGGAAATATTCTATAACTTGATTGGGATGGTGGGATGGGGATGGTGTTAAAACTCATCAAGCTGTATACTTAAATCTGTGCTTTTACAGTATGTGAGTTATCCTTTAATTTAAAAAAACACAAAATAAATTTAAAATATCAGACTTACAGGACTCTGATATAACTCATACTTTTCCCAAGTGTTCTTACTTATTTTCCTCAGAGACTATTGAATGAATATGTCCTCTCCCTTGGTCGACTCATTCAGAGGAAATTGATCCTAACTGTCCCAACTTTACTTTCTTCAAGGGAGAATACAGGAGCTACAATGGGGTCTGAATCTCTCTCCACATGGGTTGGCCAGCCTTTCTTTAGCTTATCTCCCTTTAACAGCTCACAGTCACAATAGTGGCAGGGCACAATTACACAAAATCCCCCTTTCTCTACTTAGAATTAATAGAAACACACGATGCCTCGATATTATTAAAGCCGAAACCCCTGGTCATCCAGGTGCTAAAAATGGAATGCACTGCCCTGCTCTTCATCTTCAGTGACTCAGCATGGTTCTGTCAGGTGAAAGGAGCTGCGTCAGATACGGGCAAAGCTATGGTGACTGCAAAGGTAGATGTGCAGAAAGGGGCAGAGGGAAAGGAAGGGTGACAAGTAAATATGCTCCCTGTTTACGCTGCAAAGGATCATACTACGAGTCTGAAGTGGCACTGGATTGGCATCTACTGTACACTTACAGGAACATGAAACTCAAATGACAAAGAAGGAAAAATCCCACCATTGTTTGATATCCTTCCTTGGAGCTTGCAATGCTGTTAAGGATTATGTCTCTTTTTTTCCTTTTTTTGGTACCTCGTGCTTTCTAATGTTTTGAAAACAAACAACCACTATTATAACATGTTCTCCATTTATATCATGTTAAGTATTTATATTTTACATATTTATGACTATGAGCAAAATACATTTTTAAAAGGTAGATGTCATAGGCACTAAAAAGAAGTCTATGTAGTTATTTAAAACTAAGTGATTTTGAAAAATGAACTTGTTGCGAGTACACAGATCATCTTCTCCTTGACTGTTAGAGCAAGTCTTAAAATGGGTTGATTTTCATGTGGCTTGCACATTGGGGCTTGTTCTTTTGGTATGCTCACTTATCCTCCAAGCTGGGAAAATCCAAGCAGCCATGTACGGAGTCCTACATGGAGGACAACAAAGGTCCCTGGGTAACCGCCAGCCTCAACTTGCCAACTATATGAATGGGGTCATCTTGGAAGCGGATCCTCCAATTCTGAGAGGAGCCTCCCCAGCTGATTCCATGTGGAACAGAAATGAGCTGTCCTTATTAAGCCTGGCCCAAATTGCAGATTTGTGAGCAAGTGAATGATTGCTGTTTAAAGTTGTGAAGTTTTGGGATGGCTTGTTACATATGACTGAAGTAGTACTTCAAGCTATTTTTCATTTGTATTTTTATCTAGGTGTCTATCACCACCTCAATTTAAGTTGGCATATAGATTTTAACTCTGTTTAGTAGTTCAGGAACTCTGTTGAGGAAGATTCTGAGCTCACAGCCTGGTTTAGCAGAAAACTATGTGTGTCTCTTGTTTAATTTATTCTCCACACAGCAGCCAGAGTGATCTTTTAAAAAATCAATCTGATGGTGTGACTACATTGCTTAAATCCTCCAGGGGCTTTCCAATGCAGTTAGAATGAAAACCAAACTCCTTATTCTCATTTGTAAACCCCTCTATTCACTGGCCTTAGCTTGATTCCCCTTCAGTCTCATTTCACTGAGCCACTCACATCGCCCAGCCTCATGGGTTATCTTTCACTTCCCTGAACATGCCAAGCCAACTCCCGCCTTTGCATCTTTTTATCTGTGTTAGATATTTTTTTCTGCCCGGAATGATCATCATAGGACTAGCTTCTTGTCGTTCAGATCTCAGCTCAGATATTATCTTCCTGGAGAGACTCCCCTGACCATGTGGATCACTCGGCTATTGCCATAATAATGTTTTATAACAAAGCACCTCGCAATTCAGTGGCTTAAAACAGCAAGCATTTAATTCGTATCTTCATAGGCCTGTGGAGTGATTGGGGCAGTCCTGCTCTAAATCTCAGTTTAGGGTCCGGATGGCCTCCCAGATGAGCAAATGGAAAACCTCAATCTTCTTAAGGCCTAAGCTCAGAACTCACCCCTCCCCGACTCCAGCCCACCCACCCCATTGTCTAAATCAATTCACATGGTCAACATGAATGTGGAGGGAAAATATTTTTTCCCTGGAGGGAAAGATTTGCTGAACAATAATCTACTCTACCGCACTACCGTATCTAAAGCAGCCACGCTGTTGTCCCTTATCTTCATATCACCCAATTTTAATTCTTTAAAAAAGTCCATCTTTTTCTGATAAATTTGTGTTTATTATGTTTATTGTCTGCTTCCCCTTGTTAGAGTATGTGTTCTGTATGAGTGAAAGTATTATTTATCTTCTTCAATTCCATGTTCCCAGCACTTGGAATACTTTCTGGCTGAGATGAGGTGCCCCAATAAGAACAAATGTTTTCTGCAGATATTAACACAGGGAGAAGCAACAGGAAAGCTGCTTATTTTTTTTTTTCCAAATCCAACCTACAGAAATATTTTGATTTTTTTAACCAATGTATCTTCTTTCTGTAACTTGTCCATCTCTTCCAGTGTTGTCTTCCAATAATGTAAGAGACACCAAAGCTTTGACCCTGTTCGAACTGGGTTTTCCCAGAAGCCAACCTTGGGTAAACGACTGAAGTGCATGCGATTTATTTGGGTGCATGGACATGGACAGGGGAATGGAGAACTGATACAAGGAAGGAAAGACAGCCCATCAATGGGTTCATTATTAGGCCAGCTACCACTAGGGGCAACCAGAACTTAATCCCGCTAGTATTAATACTTCAAAGTAGAATTATCCTGGCAAAGGGGCAAGAGAAATGACCATTTATGTTTGTTAATCATTAAAAGCTGCTCAGGAGAGGGAGGGTAAGGGAGAAGGGTGGGAGATTTTAGCTTCTAGGCACTTCCACTCAACTCATAGGGCAATGTGGGGTTTGGCAGCCCAAGGGCAGGCTTCTGACAAACATGTGGGTGTTAGCCATGGGAAGTCAGGCTGGGTGCAAGAAAACTGTAAGGAGATCAGAGGGGATATGAGAATAGCAAACTCTGACTAGCTTTTTAAAAAAATCCATTTTATTGAGGTATAACTGGCATATAATAAATTGCACAAATTAAGGGTACAATTTCATAAGTTTTAACATATGTATATACCCATGAAACTGTTACCACAATCAAGATACTGAACATAGCCCTCCCTTCCAACAGTTTCCTCCTGCCCTTTTGTAATCCCTTCCCATCCCTAAACAACCACTGATCAGCCTTTTATTACAATAAGTTACATTTTCTGGAATTGCGTATCAATGAAATCATACACATATGCTTTTATTTTCTCTGCTTCTCATTCGACATGATTATTTTGAGATTCATCCATTTTTTTTTTTTTTTGAGACAGAGTCTCACTCTGTTGCCAGGGCTAGAGTGCCATGTGTCAGCCTAGCTCACAGCAACCTCAAACTCCTGGGTTCAAGCAATCCTCTTGCCTCAGCCTCCCGAGTAGCTGGGACTACAGGCATGTGCTACCATGCCTGGCTGATTTTTTCTATATATTTTTAGTTGTCCAGATAATTTCTTTCTATTTTTAGTGGAGACGGGGGTCTCGCTCTTGCTCAGGCTGGTTTCAAACTCCTGATCTTGAAAGATCCTCCTGCCTTGGCCTCCCAGAGTGCTAAGATTACAGACATGAGCCACCGTGCCCGGCCCGTCCATGTTGTTTTGTGTATGAGTAGTCCATTTCTTTTTATTGCTGAATGTTATTCCATTGTATGGATATATCACAATTTGTTTACCCATTCACTAATTGCTGGACATTTGGATAGTTTCTACTTTTTGGCTATTGTGAATAATGCTGCTGTGAACATTTATGTACAAGTCTGTGTGGACATACGTTTTCATGTCTCTTGAGATTCCATTGGTAACTTGGAATTGGCTATGATGGGAGTATTTACACCATAGAAATTGGCAAACACTAAAAATTCAAGGCTTTTTTCCCCAGAGATCTGGTTGTTAAACATTTACCATCACACCACTGGATAAACCCTAGAATTAGAATTACTAATCAAAGACTATGCATTTTTAAAAAGCCATTGATATATGTTGTAAAATGGCTTTCTAAAAAGGTTGTAACTTCTTGTTTATTAAAATATGTGTATCTTTTGTGTCATTTCAAATGTTCAACTTTCTCTAAGTTGAAAATCCAGTCTAAGATGCTGATCTGTCCCCAAGGTGATATTACCGTTTTTTTTTTTTTCATTGTCATGAAGAGCAGGAACTTCTAAATATATCTGAAAGAGTCAAAAAAACATTTCTAGACAAGTGCATGCCTATGTAAGCCTTTTACAACAAAGAAAAGGAAACTTTAAAAATAAATCAGGCCAGAAAGGTGACATCATCAACCGGGAGGGATAAGGAGAGAAAGGAAACATTAGACATTAAATTTTTGTTCTTTTGGTGCATAGTTTTCTAAGTCATTCCTTATAAAGACTCATATTTTCATATAGTTATAATCCAGTGAATGTGTACCATTTCCGCTTTTCTCATTTAGTATTATTTCACATCATATTTCCACAAACGGATGTAATCTTTATTATTTTCATTTTAATGAGTTTGTAATGTTCTATTATTATCATTCCTCTATTGTTGTGTCTTTGGGTTGTTTCCAATTTTCCAGCATTATAAATAGAGTATCTTCCTGCAAATTCATTGTTTTGCCTTGCAGATTATTATTTCCTTGGATTAACTTCCTTAAAGTCCTCTTTTTCCCTATCCATTTCTTGTTTATTTATATATTTCTTTCTTCTCTTTCCCGCCCCAACCCTGTACTTGACAGAGTTATGTGTTCTTGCTAGGTACTGTCATGACACCCTGTATCTCCCTCATTACAGTTTGCCATGCTTTCTTTAATAGCTTATTTGTTTGTTTTCCCAGCTAGACTGTGGGCTCCATGTGGGAGGGGCCATATTGTTTTTTTTCTCATTGGTTCCCCACTGCTTATACTGTAGGTACACAATATGTATTTATTGATATCTGTCTATCAATCTATGATTTTCCCTTCTGTCTTCTTCAAGTCTCGTTTGACATTAATTACCTCAGGAGTTAATACATGAGCAATTCTTTGTGTTCTATTCTAAACCTACTGGCTTTGTTGTTGCTATCCCTAAACTAAATCATAGCCCTGGCTGCTATAATCAAAGGGCAAGGCTAGTCAGAACTCCACTCAGAAGTGTCTTCATTATAGGTAATAAAAATTTTAAAGAATTAAATTAGATAAGGCCGACTCCTTCAGATGCTGCCTTATACTTAAAATGGGTGCATCTTAGGCTGGGTTTCCTGGAAACAGAATGCGAGATGGAGATTAGTGCACGGGAAGCTCATCAAGGAGTACTCTAGGGAGATACACCTGTGGGGGGCTAAAGGAAGCAGAGCTGGGAAGAAGGAGGAGCTGAATTGTGATGCAGACCCCTCAGCCAATCCCACGGGGAAATCTAGTGTTGGGTTTGCCCTTCAGAGTTGCCTTAAATTGGCATGAAGGGGGCTGCACCTTGTATTTACCCCTCATTGGCCAGCCATTGAATGCAGGCTGCACCCAGGAAGGGGGAATGGCTTTGGATGACAAAGCTACCTTTGACTGAGGGTAGTTCCCAGAGAGGGACTGAGCAGTGAGCCAGCACCAGCCAATACTGCCAGCAGCTGGGAGGATGAATGCCTCAGTTCTGAAGGGGCAATGTGGGCAGGCACCACAGCACCACCCACCACAGGGGAGATCAGTCATCATCAAAGAGGGATGCTGTAAGAATAAATTGGCAGCTACTCCACAAGGATGGAGCTGAAGTGACCACTTCCATTCAACTTAATGCCTGGTGTTACCCAGAAGCTCTGAAGTTCCAAGGAGGTAATCGTGGAAATTGCCAAAATTTGTGTGGTCTTGGGATGTTTTTAAAGGAAACATAACAATCACCAGCCTCCTTTCCCTTGGGGTGTTTTCTCCCACACGCCTTTCTCCCACAGCTGTTTCCTCATTTTGAAGCCCCGGGAGATGGAGTCAGGAAGATGTTATAAGTAGGAGGTCTGGCAGGATGGACTCAAGGGCTTCCAAGGATGCCTTGAGGTTGGGGATGGGCCTCTGTTATCCACAAACACCTTTTCCTCAACAAACTGCCACCCATGAGACAGTTTCAAAAGGGAACAGTAGACATGAATCCAATTACACAAACTTATTTACAAGGCTGAATTAGCTCATGTCTGCAAAGCACTTTGAACAATTTGGATAGACTTCCTAAATTCCTAAATTGTTTACCTAAGGTATTACCTCACTCTTAAGTCATTTTCCTAGAGATAGGATGGGCTAAATACAACTTCCATTAGAAAATAATCTTCTCACTAGTTTTTCCAACAACTAATATGTAATATCATTGGTGGTTATATGTAATGTTTGCTTGTTGAGATGAGACCATTATTTTTCACAAATTTTCATTTACTACCTTTTAAGAATGGATTATGATTTTTGTGCTAAAAATTATACCTTAGTACAGACCATATTTAAATGAATACTTTTATCCTGAAAGAATCAGTCATATTTTCAACATAAGGTAACCAGATGTCTTAATTATATATGTGTGCATGTTTTAAGCAAGTTTTATATTAGAATCTCAGCTCCCTGGATACAAATAGCCCCAGTGTCCTCCAGGATCTCTGGCAAAAGAAGGCTTTAGGTGCACAAACGCCACATCAACTGCAGGTATGTGTAGACTATTCTAATGTATAAGGTCACTACAGTGGTCAATGTTTTTAAAAAATCTGGTTACAAGGAAATTTGATTCTGGCTACTCTGGCTGCTGTTGCAGTCTCAGCAAAGACAAAATATAGTCATCTCTGCTTTCCACCACAGGGCATCTTTGGAGGCCCTTGAGACAATCCAAACTTTTGAGGCCAGACCTCCTGTTTATAACATCTTCTTGCCTCCATTTTCCGGGGATTCGAAATGAGGAAACAGCTGTGGGAAAAGGCATGCGGGGGTGGTGGAGGGGGAACATTTCAAGTGAAAGGGGGCTGGTGTGAGAAATAAATTTCTTTTCTTTATAAGTTACCAAGTTTCAGGTATTCTGTTATAAGCAACAGAAAACAGACTAAGACAGGAAATTGGTACCCTGAGTGGGGCGTTGATATACAGATACCTGAAAATGTAGAAGCAGCTTTGGAACTGGGTGATAGGCAGAGGTTGGAGTTTGGAGGGCTCAAGTTTGGAGGGCTCAGAAGAAGGTAAGAATATGAGGGAAAATTTGGAACTTCTTAGAGATTGGCTAAGTGATTGTAACTAAAATGCTGATGGAAATATGGACAGTAAAGGCCTTTCTGACTACAAGGTCTCAGATGGAAATGAGGAGGAACTCATTGGGAACTAGAGTAAAAGTCACCCACGTTATACCGTAGCAAAGAACTTGGCTGCATTGTGTCCATATCCTAGGTTTTTGTGGAAGGCTGAACTTAAAGGTGATGACCTAGGGTATCTGGAGGAAGAAATTTCTAAGTAGCAAAGCACTCAAGAAGTGGTGTGGCTACTTTTAATAGCTTATGCTTACTTATGGCAGCAAAGGAATGATCTAAACGTGGAATTTGTTATTAAAAGGGAAAGCAAAGCATTAAAATTTGAAAAATTCTCAACCTGGCCATATGGTAGAGAATGAAAGAGTGTTTTCAGGAGAAGAATCTGAGGATGCAGCCCAAGGACTGCTTGCTAAAGAGATTACCACAGATAAAAGGGAGTCAGGTGCTAATAGTCAGGACAATGGGGAAAAGGCTCTGAAAGTGTTTCATAGGCCTTGAAGGCTGCCCCTCCCATCACAGGCCCCAAGGCTTAGGAGGACTGAATGGCTTCAGGGGACAGGTCCAGGGTGCTGCTGTGCTGAGCCACCTCAGAACGCTGCTCCCTGCATCCCAGCCTGGGCTCAAAGGGCTCCAGTTACTACTCAGGTAGCCACTCCCAGAGTGCAAGCAGTAAGCCTTAATGGCTTTCATGTAGTGTTATGTCTGCAGGCCCCCAAAATGCAAGAGCAGTGGAGGTTTGGCAGCTTCCACCTGTATTTCAGAGGATGTATTGGAAATCCTGGAATCACAGGCAGAAAACTACTACAGGGGTGCAGTCACCAGAGAGAATCCCTACCAGGGAAATGCCCAGTGGAGCCATGGGAGTGGGGATGCTGCAGCGATTCCAAAATTATGGAGCCACCATTGGCAGTATTCCTCCCCGGCCTGGAAAAGCCACAAACATTTGACTCCGATCTGTGAGAGCAGCCATGTAGGCTATGCCCAGGAAAGCGATGGGGGTGGGGCTTCTGGAGACCTGGTGGGCCCACCCCTCACACCAGTATGCCTGGGATGCAGGACATGAAGTCAAAGGAGATTATTTTGGAGCTTTAAAATTTAATTTCTACCCTGCTGGGTTTCAGACGTGCATGTGCCTGTTACTCCTTACTTTTGTATAATTTCTCCTTTTTGGAATGAGAATGTTTGCCCCATGCCTGTACAACCTTGTATCTTAGAAGTAAATAACTTGTTTTTGATCTTATAGGCTCATAGCTGGAAGAAACTTGCCTGGAGTCTCAGATGAAATTTTGGACTTTTAAGTTGGTGCTGGAACAAGTTAAGACTTTTGGGACTATTGGGATGGAATGATTGTATGTTGTATGTGAGAAGGACATGAGTTTTGAGGAGCCAGGAGTGGAATGCTATGGTTTGGATAATATTTTTGTCCCCACCAAAAATGTTGAA
The DNA here is from genome assembly GCA_004363605.1 of Indri indri. NCBI lineage: Eukaryota > Metazoa > Chordata > Mammalia > Primates > Indriidae > Indri > Indri indri. Next base: position 30,808 of record RJWJ010010113.1, on the reverse strand, counting down.
ATTTGATCCCCAATGTGGTAGTGTTGGGAAGTGGGGCCTAGTAGGAAGTGTTTGGGTTTTGGGATCGGATCCCTTGTGAATACGTTGGTGATGTTCTGGTAGTGCAAGTTCTTACTCTTTCGAGGCTTGATTAGTTCTTGTAAGAATGAATCGGCTTCCTCAAGAGTGGGTTGTTATAAAGCCAGGATGCCCCTGAGGTATTCCTTTCTTTGCACATATCCACTTCCCCTTTAACCTTCCCCACCATGTTGTGATGCAGCACAAAAGTCCTCACCAGAAGCCAAGGCCATGCCCTTGAACTTCTTAGCCTGCAGAACCATGAGCTAAATAAACCTTAGCTTAGTCTTAGGTATTTTATAGCAACACAAAATGGACTAAGACACAAACTCTACATATTGCTTTGGAAAAATGTTCAGAATGTATTGCTAAACAAAGGAAGGAGATTATACTTGTATTTATGGTTTTGTTACATTTCTATTAGACAAAGTATGCATGTGGAAAGTTATAGAAACATATACACTGAATATGCTAACAGCAGTTTTCACCAGGTATTGGATTACGGGTGTTGTTTACTTTTCCTTTATACCTCCATGTGTTTTCAGAATATTTCACAACGTGTATATAATCAGAAGGAAAAAAAAACCAACAAATTGATTTTTATTTTGAAAATGGAAAGAGAATGATTTGCTTTTTTATACTGCCTCAAAAATACCCCATGTCACAATGTCCAGGCCAAAGTGACTACATCAAAATGTCCTTGATGGCAAAACAATGGCAGCCATGAAGAGCCACAGCCTTCTTTCTGTGTTCTACTAGTTCATTCACCATGTGGCAGGTAGTTGAGTGATCTTTCAAAATCACTCATCTGGTCTTAAGTTTTTTCAGTAGGTTCCCACGTAAGGCCTAAATTGTCATAAACACAGCACAGAGGGGCTTCTGAGATCTACTCCCCCTCCACCTTTCTTAGTTCTCCAAAGACTAAGAGTTCTGCCTGCTCTGTTCTGGCCCTGCTGATCTATATGTGGTTCCTGAAAGAGCCCTGCTTCTTATTTTGGTCTGACAAAAGTTAGTCTCATTATTGCTACTGAGAGACATAACTAGATCTTGTCTTTGTTTTTTTAGTGCTTATAATGGTGCCTGCTACAGGTAGGCAAAATATTTGCTGAATGAAAGATGAATGAATGTATGGAATTATGACTGTTAATGAGTTTTCAATGGCCAGAGAGACAACACTAAAGTCATTGAGCTGTGGTTACTCCATTAGCATTGTTCTTCAATTGCATTTTAGGCGGATTGACTATGGAAACTAATCCTAATATCAAACTAATCCTAATATCAAACATTATTTGGGTAAAAAAGTGCATTTTATGTTCTTTCCCTTTGTGGCAAGACTGGCTAGATGTTTACCAATCCATTTCCTTTACCTGGGCACCTAGAAAAATTGTGTTTTCTAGCCTTCCTTGAAGTTAGGTTGAGAAATTGTGACTGAATTCTAGCTAATGGAAATATGAACAGAAATGATCTGTTCCTTTCACAAATGTACCTTCTATATATTCTCACATCTGGTCCGTGTGGCTGGACTTGAAAGCCTCTGAAATGGTGGATTTGCAAGAAGGAAGAAGCCTGGCCCCTGGTCAGTGACATGGGCTGGAAATAAATCTTTTGGGTTTGGTGACTGAGATTTTAGGGTCTACTCTGTATTGTAACATAACCTAGCTTCTCCCAATTGCATTATCTTCCAAAGAAACTTTTGTAACTCTACTTGGTTTTGAGTTGGGCAGGACATAATTTGACACTTCAGAATGCATATTAGATATGCAGATAAACATATCTCCTTATTCAGCTTCTTCATTTTGTATTTTCCAAATGATTTGAAAGAGAAACATGGAGTAAGATAATGACTATTCAGTAGAAAGCAAAAAATAGTACAGAACACAAATAACTCACAATTAGCATAATAATTCTTACTATTAATATGAATCTTTCATTTATTCTCTATTTTTCCATAGCTTATAAATCTGCTGTGTTTAATAGCTCCAACTATACTGTCTTTTTGATGAAAGAGGGGTTGTAAAAATCTAACAAACACACAGATATATTATGTGCTTAATTGGTTGATTCATTTATGTAAGAATGAAATTCAACTAAAATTTAACTAGGATCTACTGTGTATGTTTTGTTGTACAGCAGTGCTCTTTTGGTTGATATTCAGATGGGGATGTTGGTGGATTCAGGCTGCTTGTAGTAATGCTCATCTGTTAAATAATCTTTGCTAAATGTGACCAGAAATGTGGAATTTTTTATTGGCAATTATAATCTTTGGGCTGCATGTTACTTTATTAGACATCTGGCTACCAATTCCATGTAGTATCTTTAAATGACCATTGTACACTGCAGGGAGCAATAATTTACTCTGAAGACCAAATTAATTGGAAAGGTCTTTTCCAAACAAAATACGTGAAAGAATATTAACACAGTGCTTGCAAATGTAATTGTTTGATCCAGTGTAGGGATTTTCTCTTTGAAATTTTGCCTGATTCTCCCACATTTGATTAGTACACCCTCCTTGTGCTACTGGTTAGCTTTTATGAGCCATATATCATGACCTATGGCAAGTATTTCTCACCTGGCTCCTCTAGCAGACTGTGAGGTACAAGATGGCACACACAGACACCATTTTTATCTTCATATCCTAAGTGCCTGGCCTGAAGTAGAAACCTGGTAAATGCTTATTTTAGAAATATTGACATTATTATTTATTTTGTTGTGCTTTTAGAATTAGAAAAGCCTCTTAAACAAACACCTTACTTTACAGTTATAATTTTTAATGACTTTTTTATGTCACCTATATATAAATAGGTCAGGTTTTGTATCACTATATCAGGGTTTTGTATACTGTTTTAGGATGCCAAAGATTTTTAAGAGAAACATGGTAGGAGAGTGGAATGCTAGGGAAAGACTTAAGGAAGAATCTTACATCATTTTAAAGGCATAGGTTTTGACCTGTGTTTGAGAAAAATGTCAGAATTGGGCATCAGATGCTAAGTATTGTGTGACTTGGGGTGGGAGGTCCTATCATATGTGGAAAAAGGCCAGGCTTATATGAGACATTCAGCCAAACAAGACAGTGAAGGACAAACCAGAGGGTCAGAGGAAGGAAAGGTTTGTAATGAAGCCATTTCACATTCTTGTTTTAGCTTTTACCTTGCTATCAAATATGACCAGACTTGAAGGGGAATCTATCCTCCTATGGAAACTTCCAGAGGAAAATGAATCCATTGCATCTGGTATTTAGCCAGGGTGGGTGTTTGTGATTGAATTCTTTTTTGCATATCATCCCAAATCCTTCAAGCTATGATTTAAACTTCTTTTCTTTGGTTCTCTCCTCAGTAGAGCTAGAGAACAGCTGGTCATCAACTTCAATGTAAGATGTTAAATCATCTCTCAGTTTTATTTTTTTCCCTTCTGTATGAAATTCTAGTTCTCTTACTTATTTCTTTTAGGATATTATTTCTTAAGCAGTCATGTCTCTGACTCGCTGCTGGAATGTCCCTGGGCTGTCTTTTTCATCCTGGAGCTCTGAATACCACCCATAAAAAGAACATGACTAATGTCCAGGAATGAAAAGCTAGAATATGAAATCCCCAAGTGTCACTTTTCTTGTGTACTTTATTGTCTCCTCCCTAGTTCAGCTATTCTATCTGAAGACATTCTTTGTGCCAAGAGTCCTAGGTACTGTGGGACATGGTGTAGTGAACAAGCCAACCCAAATCCCTACCCTCACAAACTTTACATTCTAGTCAGAGGAGACAGATAGTATATAAAATGTATAAGCAAAGAATCATTGTAGGCCAGCTGGTAATAAATGTCCTGTAGAAAAATAAAGCAGGAAGAGGGAAAGATAATGTTTGGGAGTTGCAGTTCTAAATAGTGGTTAGGATAGGTTTGACTGAGAAGGTGAGTTTTGAATAAAGACCTCAAGGAAGTGAGGAAGCCAGCAAAACAGGCAGCTGGGACAACAGCAAGCACGAAGGCATTGGCCAGCATGGGCTGGTGTGTTTGAGAAGCAGTAGGTGGCAGTAGGAACAGAGTGAAGGAGGAAGGATAGCAGGGAGGATGACAGAGAGGCATGGGTCAGATTGTGTAGGACCTCATAAACCTATCGAAGGACTTTGGCTTTAACTTTGGGATGGGAAGTCATTGGTGGGTTTTAAGTCAAGGAGTGACAAGATCTGATTATGCCTTAATAGGGTCACCCTGCCCTATTGAGGATAGACTGAAGGAAGAAAGGGTAGAATTTAGGAGGCCTGCTAAAGGCAATTGTGATGATCTGGCTGCAGAGTGATTATGATGTCTTGGACCGGAGCAGTGAAAGTAGAGATTGGGAGACGCGGCAAGACTCTAGATCTATCTTAAAGGGAGGGCCAATTTGATGATGGAATTGTTGTGGGTAGGAAAGAACAGAAAAGAAATTAAGAGTGACTTTAAGGTTTTTGGTATAAACAACTGGAAGGATGGAATTCCCATTAGTGGCTGGGGGAGTGAACATTTTAGATAGCAGAAGGGATAGTGGTGGGGAGGTGCTGGCAGTTGGAAGATCAGGAACATGCTCTTGGACATGATAAGTTAGAGAAGACTATTAGACCTTGAAGTAGATGTTGAGGAAGCAGCTGGATCTACAAGTCAAGAGTTCATGGGCGAAGTCCTGGCTAGACATGGAAATCCTAGAGTCATCATCTTGTAGAAGGTATTTATAGCCCTGAGACTGAATGAGATCACCAAGGTAGCATGTGTACGCATAAAAGAAAAGAGGTCCAAGAACTGAGACTTGGGACACACCATTGTTAAAAGGTTGGGGGAATGGACTGTTTGTAAAAAATTATAAGCACATATACATATACATCACACATAAACATTTTGTTGGAAGCAACCATAAGTGAGTAAACTTTGGAGATGGAGGTTGTTTCAACTCAGTATAGAAGAAGGAAAGGATGCTGATGCATGGAACATGACTGTTTTGATGAAACCTTGAAGAATAAGAATGCAGCAGTGAGCCAGGCTTGTGGTCCCAGCTACTTGGGAGGCCAAGGCAGGAGGATCTCCTAAGCCCAAAAGTTCGAGTCCAGCCTGGGCAACATAGTGAGACTCCTCAAAAAAAAAAAAAAAAAAAAAAGCAGACCAACTTTCAGTAACAGTGTAGTGTATATTTCAAAGTACCTAGAAGAGAGTACTTGAAATGTTCCCAAATCAAGTCATTACACACTCTATGCATGTAACAAATTATCACATACACCCAATAAATATGTAAAATATGTATCAATAAAAAGTTTTTTTTTTTTTTTTTTAGAGGCTAGTTCTCCCTACAGAGAACTAGCCCCCAATGAAAAGTTTTTATCTCAAAAAAAGAATGCAGCAGTGAGCGAAGGTTAGGCTGGTGGCTGGAAGCAGATGAAGGGGCAGTGTGGTTGTAATAGGCAGCAGGATGGAGAGGTACAATTGTTTAAATTACTCTTGTTTCACGAAAGAAGCAGCAATGTTTTAGAATGGACTCCCTGGAAGCAGCCTCTGAGGTGGAGTGCTCATCTGCAGAAGGTTTACTGGGGGGTGCTTGTGGCAGATGCCCCCTGAAGAAAGTGAGGAAGGCAGGTGGGGCAGAGGAGAAGCTGCGCTGTGATGATTTCAACTAAGGCCTCAGTGGTGCTATGGCCCTTTGGAATTGTCCCAAATTGAGGCAAGGGAACTGGGTTTTTTTTTCTCTGTATCAGCCAATCGTTCGCCCAGGCAGTTTCCCCATAAAAGGTGATGTTACCTTGGGCAAGACAGTTCTCTGTGGCTGAAGGCAATGCCCAGAGAAGGACACAGCTGTAAGCCATTAGTGCCCAATATTCCCAGCAGCTGGGGTGTGAATGCCCTGGCCCTGAAGACAAGAAGAGATATGGCCGGGGCCCTACAATATGCACTACCAGCATCTACAATCTGCAAATGCACTGAGTCCAGATGTCACATTTAAATGAATGCAAATGAATGGGGACAACTTCTTTCTCCACTGTTGGAATGTGCATCTCTTTTGCTGTCTTTTATCAGGTGGTCAACATTTTCAGCTATGGTAGTGTCATTGAATTACTTTAGAGAAGAGACTAGAAAGCTGGACAAAATAGGAAAAGTATGTAAGAACTAATGCCATTAAAATATCTCTAAGAGCTGGAGCCTGCCAGTAAGGGAGACTGTGAAAAATATACGGCCTGTATTCAGGCAGTAAAAGAGAATCAGTAATTTTCTGCTGCCTCCCTAGGAGGCATTTGGAAATATGTTGAGACAGTTTTGTCATCACAATGACTGGGAGAACTACAAAGAAGGGACGGTTGTGCATAACGAAGAATTGTCCCAACCCAAATGCCAGTAGCACTTCTATTGAGAAACACTGCTGAGTGAAAGAAGTTAGGTGCCTCCTAACTAGGGCACGTTTGAAAGCGAAAGGGTGCTATTAATAATAATGTCACGACAACAGGCATAAACTGTGAATGTGGCAGGCAAACTAAGACTTACTGGAGCCCCAGCATAGGGGCTTGCAGCTACCCACATGGGTAAAAGGGCAAATTGAACCCAGGAACACAGGGTGTGAAATCAATCATATCTGAAAAATATAGACTTGGAGTCTTCTAGTTGTCATACTGACTTTAAAGAGGGTTTGAATGTTTATTCTCCTGTGGCATAAGAAAAGTTATCCATCTCAATCACAACTGCTTGGCTGATAAAAATTGTTAATATGCCTAGGATGTTTAATTTTAGTATATGGCCAGGAATTGTTGAACCAGTAACCTCAACTCTTGTGATGGTGTGTTACCTTAGCACAGTGTTTACCAATGTTTTCACATCATAGCACACACAGAAACTGATTTTCAGTTGTAGGGCATCCTTGGTTAACTGCAGGAGGCTGAAGGTTACAGGATTCATCTGGCCACCCCCAAAGCTGTGAGATTCAAAGACTTTAGCACTCCTGGGACCCACTGGGTGTTCACCACTGAGAAGTTCTGCCTTATCAAATAAGTCTTGAAAGCCTAGGAAGTTTTAGAATGAAACAAAGAGATGGAGTAAACCTAACCCATGGCTTTAATACTTTCATGTTGAATTTAGGGATAATCTGTGTTTGCTTAAAGTGCTTAAGATGTTTGTGGCAATTTGGCTTATTAGCAAATTGGAGAGATTGGTATTAGGTTTCTGTTTAAAATGTGTAATTTTACCCATGTGATCTCGAAATGAATGGTATAAGAAAATTGGACTCAGTTCATACAGTTTATGGTATTAGAAAGTGTCAGAGAACTTGAGATTCACTATATTTATAAGTTTAATTTGTTGAGATATATATGAATTAGGTACTGGGGAGGTTTTGTTGATTGGTGTTTAAAGTCTTCCATGTGAGACATTATACAGGCTTGAAAATAAAGCACAGTAAATGTATAAATGCATTTTAGAACAATAAGATTCAGGCTGCTCAACTTGGGTAAGCCTGCTCACTAAAAGTGACTTCTTTATATAAATTGTCTACATTTATACATATAAAAATAAGATTTTAAGTTGAACCTAAAGGTTTAAGAAAAATTAGGTTTTAAAATGTATACCAAGTGAGAAACCTAGCAGGCATCACCTTAACCAAGTGATCAGTGTCAGCACCAAGAGTGGCATAAACCATCCTTCCATGCCTTCTGGTATGATGTGTGAAGACATATCATTGCTTGTGTAGTATTCCTGCCAAAAATGCATACCCTGAATCTAATCGTGAGGACACATCACACAAACCCAAATGGAGGCACAGCCTACAAAGTAACTGACTTGTACTGTTTAAAATGTCAAGGTCTTTGAAGACAAAAAAAAGGCAGAGAAACTGTTCCAGATCAAAGGAGTTTAAAGGGATATGACAACTAAATGTCACAAAATCATGAATTAGATCCCAGACCAGGGAAATACATATAACAATAAAAGACACCATTGGCACAATTGACAATATTTGAATTTGGACTGTGGAGTAGATGATGGCTATATATAACATTAAATTTCTTTATTTTGATAATTGTACTATGGTTATGCAAGAGAATGTCCTAGTTCTTAGGAAATGTACATGCATATTTAAATGTAAAGGGGCATAGTATCTGCAACTTTCAAAATGCTTCAGGAAAAAATCCAAATCTATCATCTATCCATCAAGAGAATAACAAAGTAAATGGAGCAAAATGTAAACAATTGGTTAATCTGGGTAAGGGGTATATGGGGTGCGGGGAGCACTGGCCACGTTCCCCGCAGACCGCAATGGGGATTCTTTGTACTATTCTTGCAATTTTTCTTAAGTTGGAATTATTTCAAAATAAAACATTACAGAAGAGCTAAAATCCTGAATATATGTAAAATACACACATGCACACACATGTATGTATAAAATCTAAGTCTCGAGTTACTGTACAAAATCTTTTCTGTACACGACAGCTACTCTCAAATATCCCCAAACTTCACACACTCGCACAATGTTGTTTATAATGGAATGTCTGGCATGTTGCCATTCTCATGTTGTCAAATAAGTCCATGAGATCACAGCACACTGAAGTCCAAGGGATGTTGAAGAATGCGTCTGCAGTTCCTACTCTAGTGGATTTGCTATTGTGAGAAAGAATTTGATTTGTGTCCTTCCTGCACTTAATTTGAAGGCAAAGTCTTTGCAAGTGTGCCAGTGCCTGCCTTTGTATTCATTCCACCATTAGAGCATTACAGATTCAGGGAAATCCCATCGCAGCTCTACAGAATATGTCCATTAGTCTTGGTGTTTTCTCCCAAACACATATTTTGCTTGGTGGTGCAAAATCTGCACCGGCTTGATCCATTTTAATTTCTAACTGAATTAATTCTGTCCCCTCCATGTGCCAAATATGGAATGGAAAGCCAAATGCCCTCCTCGGAGTCACCCACACACAGTTGTCTTAGACATGGTGAAGTGTTGAAGATTCCTTAGTTACCTACCTAAGTGCCATCAAAACAGCCATTCTGGGTGCGTCAAACAAAGGTAGGTTTCGGTAATGGTGGGAGGGATAAATGATGTATTTATTTAGGTAGGATGAAAATTATTCTTCGTATATGTGGGCTTCAAGGGAACTCTTTCATGAATGGCACTGCCATGAACCTTAGTAGGAGGCAAAGATAGTCTCTCCCTAGAAGAGCTGACATTGCTACTCATTTTCCCAGCCTTCTTCACAGGGCAAGAAGCCGAGCAGAGTAGGGATGAGGGAGGGGGTCTCCCCTTGGTGGTAGTCATGACTATGGTTGGCCTATCTTCCCCAGACCCAGTTCTGAGGCATTGTTTTAGGTATCTCCTACCATTCACACATCCCCTTAGGGCTGGTACCATCAAGAATAATAGAAGTGATATGAAATTCTCTTGAGAAGCAAAGTGTAAATTGCAAACTGGCTTCATGTACTTGTTATTACTAAAACAAAAAACAAACCCAACAAGCGCTATGACTAGTGCTGCACAAAGTTTATCTCTCAAGCTACAAATGCTTACCCTCTTTGATCCAGCGATCTCACTTCTAGGAATGTATTCCAGATATATTAGTGCACACGTGCAATGGTAAAACGAAAAATGTGCAATATGTTTTGTTATAGCAAAAGATGGAAAACGAACTACATATCCCAGCAAACAAACCACTTAAATAAAATATCTTGCAAACATACTGGAATATTATACAGCTATAAAAAGAATGAGAAAGCATTTTATATATTGAATGATCTCCTGAGTCCATTTTTAAGTCAAGCAAGGTGCATAACTGGGTGCAGAAAATGCTATCTTCTGTGAAATAAAAGAAAAAAAGTAGGAACATATATTCTTAATTGCTTATATAAAAATAAAGACACTTTGGAAGAATACACCAGAAATTAATGTTTACTCATAAGGCAGTGAGGATGATGTGTGAGAAGGTGGTTGGGAGTCTTTTCACTGTCTTTCTAGATTTTTATTTTTTTAATCACGTGAATATATTACCTATTTAAAAATTAAATAACTAAGTTAAAATAAAAACAAAATATTTCAGTCCACGCAACAATTTTTTTGTAACATAACTGCGTGCTTTATTGAGATACACAGTAAAGCAGTAATATAATACAATAGTAAGGCATATATTTGGTGAAGTCTGATATGTTGCGAAAATGCAGTAAAACTGAAGTTTAAAAAAATAATTAGTAAATGTTACAGTGTTGGTGTTAAAACACAATATATTATGATACTCAAGTAAGAACCCAGTACCTGAAAACAATGACATAACATGCCATGTGATGTTTATGCTTCAGTTACATTGATTATGATTTACAGTTTAATACTCGGTGGTTATAAAGAACACGAAATAATGTCTGAATTATGCTTAAAATGCAGCAATAAAGCTCTCAATTTTTATTCAAATATTTTAACAGACTCACTCCAGAACTAATGTCTAAAAGATAAAACAAAACAAAAGGATTAAAACAAAATTATGCACTCTATTTACCTCTGATTTTAGAATGAAACTTAAACTTCTTAGTAGGATGTAAAGTAACCCCTTGTTTTAAATCTTGGTTAAAAAAATAAATCCTTGGGTAAAGAAAAGGTACGGCGTTACACAAAGGAAAAAAATGCAAGACTAAAAACCAAATCTTCATGTAATTTGTTGCCTTAGAGCTTTGGGTTTTCTTTTGGAAATTATAAAGGAAAAAGAAAATGGAGTAAAATGTTCATGCAATAGACGAGTGGTGAAGCTGTGAAATCAGGTGTGCACAACTATCAGGAACACCCCAAAACCAAAGTGAGGTAGAAATAGCATGAGAAGCTGTGTTTGATGTTAATTATCATTAATAAAACAATGGACAAAACCCACTCTCCAAAAGTTAATTACACTTGATGTCAGAGGTAACAGATTTGCAAAAGAATAGGTCACGTGGTGATTTCTACTGAATGAATGATTAAAAAAATCAAAGAGTAATAAAATGACATGAAAGAGTAAAGCTTTTTCCTACCAGTCCTTAGCTTTTCCTCTTGAGTTTTTCTCCTCTTTTCCAACAATTTGTGATTGTGTATATATTTAATGAACCTGCCTAATCCATCAAAAAGGGTTTGGAGTAGCTTTTGCTTTTGGAACACTTGAATTGATTTGCCTTCCTACTTACAAACCTGTGTGGTATTACTTGCAGAGAAATGCAAAGGAGGGAAACACAGTTCATGGGCTTCTGGGTTGATATTTATCAGTATCACAATGTGATGGGGCTACCGTGTTACACGTATTTTCCTAAGGGTTATTTTAAATTAAGTCTTGCGGCATTTAAAAACTCATTGCAATGGGGAAAAGAAAAGTCTAAAACAACAACAAAAACCAAACCACCTACTTCCTTTTGACAGTGAGAAGAAGGCAGAAGAATTTAGTTGTAATTATAGAGATCTCTATGTATGGTTATGAACATTCATCCAATCCTCTACTTCAAGAGTGGCCTGCTTCCTCACAGGGATAGGCTGGGAATTCATAGCCCTCTAGCCTTACCATTGTCGCCCTACTGCTTGAGAGTTAAAAATATCTTCTGATTCTCTGATTTCCACCAAAGCATCATTAAATCTAAATCATGGCACTGCCAGCAGCAGGAAGCTGAATATTATCAACCAACAGATTACTCTGATATAATAAGTCCTGTGTATTCATTCATGTTCCTGTTAAAAAAAAAATTCAATACTCTAGCTGTCAGTGGAAAGTTTAAAATGAGAAACATCTGGAGCCCTAGACAATGTTTTAGTGTGGTAGTTTCCTCCTGGCTTCAGGCTCCAGGGAAAATTTCATTCTAGACCAAGCAGGTAAGCCTGGATAACTAGAAGCAATTTCTTTCCATTAGACAGTGGCAAGAACATTTGAAGAAGAAATTTAAAAGGTCTATAGAAATTCTTATCTGGTTATCTATATACCTATAGTATTTATATACTTATAGACATATAGATGTATAAAATGAAAACCCACAGCCAGCCCCACTCAGTTAACAATTCCCAAAAGAGCAATGCGAAGTAGTCATTTGGTGGTGTTAGAGAAAGTCCTATCTTTAATATGCAAGAAAAAAAAGCCATGGATTTCATATGGATATCACACTAAAAGGATGCAAAACAATGCGCTGCCTCAAAGTTTGTGTTTGTGTGTGTTTGTGTGTGTGTGTGTGTGTGTGTATGTGTATGTGTTTGTTTTTAGGGGTTTTTATAAACAACTTTTTTTTATAAAGCACACTTTAGTTTACAATCTTTCTTTATAACTGTTATAAATTTTTAAACAACCCAAAATGCGTTCCATATAAAGAAATGGCAAGTTATTTAGCTATCAAGATTTTACATGTAGTTTTCTTATAACTTTTTTTGTACAATTGCATAGACGTGTAAAACCTGCCATTGTTAACAAAACAATAACAGACTTAGAAACTACTGAAATCTACAGTATAGTACCACTACCCTTCACAAAAATATAGATTTTATTTCTTGTAAACTCTTACTGTCTAATCCTCTTTGTTGTATGAATATTATAAAAACCATGCGGGAATCAGGAGTTGTAAAACATTTATTCTGCTCCTTCTTCATCTGTCATGACTGAAACTAAGGACTCCATCGCTCTACCCAAATCATCTGCCATGTGGAAAAGGCTTCCTACATTGTGTCCTGGAAAGCAAAGAAAAAGAAAGACTTTACAAAGGGTGCCGATATCATCACCCTGATTCTTTGCCATTTGAGAAATCATTCCCCATTTTCTGGGCGAAGACAACACAGAAGCTGCATCGTGGGCGTACACAACAGGGTTTGATTTTCACCAGTTTCCAGGAGGAAGCAAAGCCTTGTTAATGAAGCCATTACATGTTGTTAGTATCAGCTTAATGTTGGATCAGGCTACTGGTGTCATTTAAATGAAAAAAAAAAATGTCAAATAATGTGTACTCATCATCCCAATGTAAATATTGTATGTCAAAAGGATTCCATGGATAAGCACGTGATTGCTATCATAATGGAAATATTACATGATGGGATATGCCTTTTCTACCTTGCTATGAGTGATTACTATCTACTTGTATTGTTTACTATCAAACTACTACCACCGTAACTATCACCACCATCACCTCCAATATCACTACCATCACCACCACCCAACCACCATCACCATTATCGTCACAGCCACCATCATCACCCCATGAAATTTTCATTTCAAAGGCTATTTCAAGCTGTTGGCTTACTTCTGAGGCTATGGTGGAGGTGACTATTTTCTCTCTACTTTTACTTGGGTTGAAAAATTAACTCTTGAATTTACCTTTTTGTACACTATTAACATTTGAATTAGGAAGCTGCAGAATAAAAATCACTTTTCATTCCAAATTACTCTAGAGCCTAATTATAATATGACCCACATGGATTGTATGGATTTGGGTATCCTGTGACTCCATCTTTGATCTCCTCCTAAATGAAGGTTAACTACCAGAATAGCCTTTTAATAATAACGTGGCATGACCTAGCATTAATCCCCCAGCATGGAGCATAAGAGCAGAGTACCCAATGTCCCTGGGTATTTTGTAGCAAAATTCAGATCTAGAGTAAGATAATCTGAGACATAATGTCCCATATTTTTATATGGTTAATTTTAATTCTTGGACATTGGTAAATCTTTCTACTCTTCAAGTACTGCCTTTGGAACTGAAATGCTTTACTAGGCTATTACTACCTTGCTATGTATCAACTTCGCAGATTCCCATAATAATTATTAAAATCCCAATAAAAATTAAAGATAAAGGCAGGTATTCTGTTCTAATATTTATTTCAAGAGACATATCCTTTTTTAAAAATATGAGAAGATCTAAAGAGGATGCATTGGCAGGCACTTAAACAGTGATGACACCAGATCAATTTGAGACTTACTAAAAGTTTAATGCCACTCAGGCATTTATATTAAGGTGACCAAGTTTGTAAATCTCTTTGAGCTTTTTCAGTGCAGTTTCATTGAGAACTAATTACATTTAATAAAATCACTTTGGATGTTGGTTGAGACTGCAAATATGAAAACTTTTTAAACAAAGCATATGTACTACTTATAAAGTGGGCCAATAGTTTGGCAGCCTTCAGTGAAGAACTGAAATCATCTTTGGCTTTTCTGTGGCATAAAAACCACAGGAAGACACAGTGGGATCTTTGCTGTTCCTCGGAGCTCAGAATACAAATATATATATCTGATGCTACCAGGTTGGAGGACTTCCCTTGTATCTATTTTTGACTTCTCAGCAACCCTGGGAAATCTGCACAATTATTCATGCATAACTGAAAATAGATTGACTAACTGTAAATCTTTAATTACCAGAAATCTTAACAGTTATTAACAAAGCCAGTAAAAACAAAATCCAAGACCCTTACAATCTGATACCTGAATGTAATTCAAACTATTTCCCATGACCCACATCTGACTATATTATAGTCTACCTGGGAGCTGGAAAATGTATTACAAAACATAAATGAAAAAGGGAAAAACTCATTTTTTTCCTGTCACTGTATTGATAATCAAAAAGTGCCTTTTTAGACTGTGTGCTAGGGGATGTGGACTGAAGTTCAACAGATAATAAAACAAGTAAATGCATTTATACATTATATAGCCAAGTGGTGCTTCTATTCCTTGAAATAGTGTTCAGTTACTACCTGGAAGGAAAATTCTTGAGTGTCTCAAGAGGCGTAAGTTCTAGGGGTATCTGCTATTTAAAAATTTGCCAGGAAAAACAGAGGTTCATTATTCTTAACATACCACACACGCTCCCATAAAATGTTGGGTGGCTTTTAACCTGTTTAAACTTAAATTTTCACAAATGACCTTGTGGTCATCCTTATGCTATAAAAATGAAGAACTTTTAGAGTCACCTCACCATATTTATATTATGCCTTTCATTACTTCATTTACGAATACTTGTTTCACCAAAATAATGAGTCCAATTTTTTTCATGGAGGTTTTTTTTCCTGAAAAAAAATTCTGTCTCTGACAAAATACTGCCCCAAAGAATCGTACCTCAGTCTACTGGAGGTGTAAAACTGCACTGTAACATGGATATAGAAAGTAGATTTGTATCCTGGTTCTATTATCCATTTGTGTAAGGCACAGCATTAGTGAGGTCATTAATTTTACCTGACGGATTTTTCTAAAGTTGAAATTACAATCTCATACTCTAAGTGCAAAAGGCACTGAAAACAGCCAGGATTGAGGCCTTTGCAGTCAGCTTCAGGCACAAGTTGACACAAAAATATGTCCACAAAAAGTATTAATTTAATCCATTCTTAAGCAAAGATTATTGAACACAAAGGCACCATGCGTTGAACATTAGGGCAGTTGTATGTTTTTCCAAGTTGGCAATAACTGCAACACATTTAGTCTCACATGCCATCACTGCCTGAGGGAGTTGCTTTCTGCAGTGATTGGAATTGAGACTTTCTGGGAAAGATTCAAGACCTCAATAGCAATCTGGCACTCTATTTTTAAAAAATATATTTCCCAAATAAATGGTTAGCATTCAACTGGCCAAAGCAAAGCCAGAATACTGCAGTGAAATGTGCTTCTCTTCTCTTCTCTATAATTTAATCTCTGAAAAAAAAATCTGGTCTACTGTACATTTGGAGTATTTTCATAACATTAAAAAAAGTCATTATTGTTTTGATTCTCTGGCTTCTGGAACCTTATCTGACCATAATGCATCTCAGGTAGTTAAGTCTCCAAATGTCTATATGACTTCTATTATATGTGCAGTCCCTTTCTAAAATTCATCCATGAATGAAACATGTTTAGAGTAGTCAAAATTATGGTGCAATTTTTCACAAAAAGTTAAAATGAATTTTAAGGGGAACTTACCATAAGAATGAACCCAGGAAGTCTCACATACAAAGTACATGAGCGAGGCAAACTGTCAGGAGCATTCAATGCTTCATAGATTCAGACTCAGGTTTCTTCAATTTCTCCTCCTAACCTACCACTCCCTCCCTGGGCCCCCGCTGCCCAAAGCCTTAGAAGCAAGCACTGGCATAGATACGTGGAAGGATCATTACATTCATTAGACTTGCATGGCACAGTGTTGGCAGAATTTTCGGTATGATTCCTTATGTTTAAATGAATCAGTGGCCACTCTATAGTCCATCCTGTTGCTAAGGATCCAGAATCTTCTCATACAGGAAGGATTCTCCACTTATCCAACCTGTCTCCCAGAACAGTATACACTATTGCCATCCCATGGGATAGTTTTTCTTCTCCCCTCCTTAATAGTAAACTCTTGGTAAGGACAGTCTTGTTTCACTAAGGCTGTCACTCAAAACTTTTGTCATCCAATGATCACTTAGGTAATTCAATGTTGAGATAATGTTTCTGGTAGAACAGGACGAAGAAGCATCTTTCACTATAAAACCCCAAACCACAATTAGTGCATCCTACCCCTTTCAACCCATACACAGGCATTTAATAAACCCTCACGACTCTAACATTCAATTTTTTAACCTAATTGGTTATTGTTTTATGTGGCTTCAAATGCCAAATATAAAGGAGTATCTTCTAAAAGGCAAGTTGAGATGACATAAGCCTTTCAAATCGCATTTTATAATGTGTCAGTACTGCATAAGAGTTAAGAGTGTGGCTCTGGAGCCAGACTACCTGGATCCAAATCCTTGCTGTCACCTTGGACACACTACTAACCCTCTCATTGACTGTTTCCTTGTCTGTAAAATGGGGTTAATAAGAATACCTACCTCATAGGTTTATCTTGAAGATTACATGATGAAAAAGATGGCAATTGCTGGGAGCAATGCTTGGCACACAGTAAGTGCTGAAAAAATGTTAGCTAAAATGGGAAAGAAAGAGTGTAGGAACCAGGGAAAAAGGAAACAAAAGAAAAATGAAGTCATCCCAGAAGAATTAAAAAACAAGGGCTCTGGCAGAAAATGCTAAGGTCCTGGGAGTGGAAGAAAGCTTTATGACTCATCAATTATGTTCAAGGCTAAATTTATTTTGAAGATTGTGTTTGTGTTGCAAATGGCAACAGATGATGAACTGTAGGAATCCAACCTAGGGACTGCAAAGGATTGCCATTTTAAAGAGATTCCTGCTCCCCCAACCCCTGGTCCTGTCGTCATGGTGATGACAAGATGAACATTTGAGGAATGGTCCTCATGAACTGCAAGTGGAGAGGTGACTACCATCCTTAAATGATGACACAATGTGTAATACACACATGCGCGTGCACGCACACAATTCTTACACAAATGCCAAACATAGAAAGCAGGATGAGACAGACAGAAGCCATGGCTGTGAGCCTGAATCTCACTAACCTCTCTCATTGGCTTTCCAGGGGTATTTCTTCCTTTAATAATAGAGAGAGGAAGAGGCAGAGATATCAGAAAGGGAAAAAAAACATGCATAAATATACAGTTTCATACCAATTTACTTCTTTTACCAAACAAATGTTGAGATGACAATTGATTTATTCCCTTCTGAAAAAAAAAAAAACAGAAACAAAAAACCCAAAAGACACATCTAGTCAAATAACCTTTACATACACTTAAAATCAGTATAAACAGATAACACGATCCAGGAGACGTCATTTATAGAATCCATAGAGTTCACGAATTCAAGTGGATGAAAACTGGCACAGAATAAAAATCTGACAAATCAGGTATTGTTTTCAAGGACAACTCAAGCTTGATATTCAAAAATCTCAGATTCTCTTCATTCTCGACTTGACAATCAGCACATTGAAACATAAACAGTAGTTGACTTTGTGTGCCAAAAGTTTGCACCCCAAATGCAAGGCAGAACCCTGCATAGAGGGTGGACTCCATCCTCTTGGGAGAATTTCTTGGTAGAAGCTGAGCATGTCCATGATGGGGTTGGGGGCATTTGAGGAAATAGAAAAGATGAGGGGAAGAAGTAAGTTCCAGTAATGGGCAAGCCACAGAGCCAGATCCAAGAATGAGCTTTCAACTTCCTCCTCATTAATTCAGCAAATATCAGGAGCCTTGAGAGTGAATGGCTAAAAGACCCACTGGCCTTGTTTCATAGAATCCTACATCCGTATGTATGCATTTATTTTTGAAAAGTAGATTCTGATGAGAAAGTGTTCTATGACAGTATTTATAATTAGAATACTAGACAGAAAAGTAGGGGCCTCTCACCATATCTAGCATGTCTTGGGCATGCAATTTCCTTTTACATCCAGAGTCTTCAGACTAAAATACTGGTTTTCGAACTGTTTGTAGCAACAGGACACTTCCTAAAACAATCTTATATGGAATTCCAGTATTTAGAGCAGATCAAAGCAGAGCTGTGAGAGGTCCTGTATAGTATCTGCCTTCCTCCCTGACCCACCATGCTCAGTGACTCCAAGAACACTAAAATGCCCTGAAACAATTTGGGAACCACTAGTCTGGAATGGAGAAGTCTGGAGGTACACTTTCCACAGGAACTTTTCAAAGCTCAAGTTTAGGGTTCAGAACTTGTAATATACATTTAAAGGTTTTCTAAGTATGGCTTTTCCTTTCCTCCCTCCCTTCTTTCCTTTCATCCCTCCCTTTCCCTGTTCCCTCCCTTCCTCCTTCTCTCCTTTCTTGTCCTCCTTCTGAATTTTCCTAAGTGAGTCAGAGATTTCTTAGGATATAAAAACTGCAACTTGACCATGTAAGGGCCAGGAATTCATGATGCTCCTCAAGCCAGGGAAAAGAGAAAGAAAAATGGGTACTGGCTGTTCAGCTGTGTTACCAGTGATAGACCATACCAGATGATAGGAAAGGGAGGAGAACATCATTTCCTCCTTGATGGCTCAAATAAATCCCAGTATGAATTACTCACCTCTTCCTTTTGATTCCCTTAGTAAGACATTTGGTTATTCTTTTTTTAAAAAAAAAATCTTCATACTTAATAGTTATACTGTCTGGTAGCAGGATTAATTCTCTTCCCTTACAAGACTATGAGCTCTTTGAAGGCAGGGCCCACAAGTTGTACACCTATCTCCCAATCCCCAGTACCTCATACTGTACCCTAGACACTACTGGTATTTGATAAATGCTGGCTGACCTGAATTGGTGAGGTAGCAGCTGGGTTATAGCTAAGAGTCCTCTTGAGTTATAAGCAACTTGACCTTGACTATTACACTTTAGCTTGGATACCAAAGGCTGGTAACTTATTCTGGCTTGTAACTTTGGTCCACTTTGAAAACTTTATAACTTTGGTCTACTTTGAAAACTTCAGAACTTTGGAAAGGACAGTCTCGTTAGAAAGCTATATGATTTCGTTTCAGAACATAATTATGATTCTTAGAGTGATTAAGGTTGCATATCTTTATTCACTCTACAGCAAACCATATCTGGAGCTCAGTGTCAACCAGTCACTGCTGAATATGCAGCAGCAAATGATTTGTGTTTTGTTTCAAGTACTTTCTCAGAAACCATATTTTATGTAAAATGGACCTCCCATCATGTTAACCTTAGTCTCTTCCAAAATCCTCCTTCATCACTTGGGTCCCAATGTGCTCACTGACATAGTACAAAAGGAAGCTCCTCTTTTCATTTTTTTAAAAAAGTTAAAAACAAATAATGTTTTCTAGGCTGGGCGTGGTGGCTCACACCTGTAATCCTAGCACTCTGGGAGGCTGAGGCGGGAGGATCGTTTGAGCTCAGGAGTTCAAGACCAGCCTGAGCAAGAGCAAGACCCCGTCTCTACTAAAAATAGAAAGAAATTGGCCAAACAACTAAAAATAGAAAAAAATTAGCCGGGCATGGTGGCGCATGCCTGTAGTCCCAGCTACCTGGGAGGCTGAGGCAGGAGGATGGCTTGAGCCCAGGAGTTTGAGGTTGCTGTGAGCTAGGCTGACGCCACGGCACTCTAGCCCGGGCAACAGAGCGAGACTGTGTCTCAAAAAAAAAAATAATAATAATGTTTTCTACTGTATTACGAATAGTTCTACACTGATAAATAAAGGCTACTTGGTTGTAACATTTTAAAAAGTTCTTGACCAGTAAATAAATAAATAAATACAAGTGCCAGATAAAAATGTTATTTTATAAATACATTCTTTGGAAATGAGTTTCCTCAGACTTTCAGTTAGGGTGTCCATCTGGCAATGTGGTATGTTGGCAGGAAATGAATCAAGGGAAAAGGGAAGTAGGTTGGGGGAGTCCTGAGTCTAAATAAAGGCCTTGGTCAGGTCTAGAGAAGCCTAATTTCCACAAGCAGTATGAACTTGACATTATTGATTGCAATTCATTATTTCAGAGTCAAAATTGCAAGGTATAACCGTTTCTCACTGTGCCTTTACTTTCTTTTATCTTCGTTCACTGACAGTTTAAAAAAGTTAAGGGGGAATGAGTCCCTTTTTAGGATTTCTGTTTCATTACAAGTCAAAGAAGATTCAAATGGCTACACTTTAAATATTGAAACATGCAGGCTCTTTGGTGAACGTGGATATAAATGTATAAATCAATTCAAAAGCACAGTTTTGTTGAGCTGAAAGTTGGTCAGCACTGAAGCCTGTGACTGTGTATGTGTAATGAATCAGAATGGACAGCAAAATAATAGTGTAAATAAGGGATTGGCAAATTTTCCCTGTAAAGGGCCAGATATTAACAGTAAATATTTCAGGCTTTGCAAGCCACACAGTCTCTGTCACAACTATTCCACTCTGCTGCAACTGCTCTGCCCTGGTAGTGAGAAAGCAACTATAGACAACATGTAAATGAGTTGGCGCAGCCCTGTGCCAATAAAACGTTCTTTACAAAAACAGCGGGCCAGATTTGGCCTATGGGCTGTATATAGTTTGCTAGTCTTTGGTGTGAAGGGATAAGTGCTCAAATCCTTTGTGGAAGCTGATAGGAAACAGAATGGTGCCTGAAAGAGGGCATAGGATGCTTCCGTCTGCCTTTGTTCTTTATGTTGTTTTTCCGTAAAAGAACCACAGAGCAAGATTTACATTTTTCAAGATGGCGGCTTTTACAAAGCTGTTGGGTTGGTAAGCTAGGGGCGTTTGACAGAATGTATGTGGGCTCATTTGTGAGGCGATGGTAGGAGAGGGACAGGGTGGCAGGTGCTGTTGGGGAAAAAAATAATGTGGCATAGGTCAGTAGGCAAGAGATTGTACAGGCAGCAGAAATACCCACATAGCACTGCTAACTGCTTTCTGGACTGTCTTACTGCACTAAGAAATTATCTTGGATCCTATCACTCATTAATCTATACAAAGTAGCACCTCATTTTGGAGAGCCCAATACCATACCACTGACTAGGAAAGCATTTCTTTCATCGATGCACATACATATAAAAATATCTTTGTTAGGCTGCTAAAGATCAGAGACTTATGGACATATCACTTAAGGGTTTATTTTTTAATTATATCTATTATTTTTTCTACCCCCATAGTGTTCCTCTAGAAGGTAGAGAATGAGAAAGTGTCTTGTAGTAGATAATGACTTTTATTACATTGGAATTTAACTTCTATATATACTTACAGACAGAGGAAGAGATTACAGGTACATAAATAGATTAGACAGAAATTGGCTACTGTCCAGTGTGTAAATATACACTGAGCCACTCAAACCCTCCAAGTGTTTGTGAACAACTAACTATATCTAGAGATTAATCAGAAAAGATATAATCACAAAGCTAAATGTGCACACATTCACACCTTGAACATGCTGCAGTTTGTATTGTTGGGTATGCAGGATAGTGTTGGCTATCGGTTTATCACTAAATGGAGAAGAATGGAACTCCTTTATTAACTTGGGTAACAGTTTAGCAAGGCCATTGAGATAAGATCAGAGGCTTAATTTAACTTGCTGAGTGGCCATGAACAAGGTACTTAACTTCTCTGGGCTTCCAGGTACTCTTTATGTAAAGGAAAGATAAAGATTAGCTAACAACTTAAGGTCCAACTCTGTGGCAAGGGGCAACAAAGAAAATTGTAAGTTTAAAGTACACCATAACTCGCTTATCTATATAGTTTATATTTATGAAAAACATAATTTTTTTAAAAGGCTTTTCCTCTGTGGGCAATTATCTAGCAGGGTTAAGTAAACCACGAGGTGGTATTTAATAGCACATTTTCACTAAATGTCTGACCTCTGGCTCTGACATCTGTTTTGAGTTACTCAAACAGCTGTCCAAAACAGCTGTAGCAACTGTGAACTTCATTTTTCGTAACACAACAATGGAAACATGGATGGCAGCGTTACAATAAAACTGTAACATCCTCTAAGACATTAGCAAGGTCTTAGCAGAAACATTCGTGGTAAAAATTTTAAAAATTAATTTTTTTTGGAAAAATATTCACCTGGGCAAGGAAAAGTGAGATCAGTTAGATCAGTATTTTTAAATCACTGGTTCAGAAAATAAATTTAGTGGGTTGCAATCAGCATTTTATTTTTAAATGAACAAAACAGAGAAAGAGTGTGCATTATATGCAGTACGGAAGCTATTGCTTCATGAAACTTTTGTTTCTAATCTTTGCATATGTGACAATACATATTATGTGTGGCGTATGCATATGATGGTTGTGCACATATGTGTGTGTGTGTGCATAAACACACTTATAAATTTTTATATCCTTACTCCAGTTTGCAATGTAAAATGTTTCTGTTATATGGACAATGGTCAAAACAGGTCGAAAGTCACCGTTCTGGGCGTCAAAGATGCTAAGATGACCTTTCAAGGCTCTTCCATTTGGGAGAATCTGTATCTTGAGATGTTAAGGTTCTCAAGAACTTCTGCTCAACATCAGCCTAACTTACCTACCAACTGGTAAAATGTTCCCACCAAACCTGACTCTCTCTCTCTCTCTCTCTCTCCACACACACACACACACACACACACACACACACACACACCATTCTTTCAAAATTTTTAAAAAAATGCTTTTAGTTAGAAATAAAGCATCCAAAAAACACTAGAGTGAATTTATAATTAGCCTATTTTTACAATGATGAAACTCTTAATCCATTTGAATTTGGGGAGAAAAAGGTCTATAAAATGAGGCCTAATTTAGCTGGAAGCAGCAAAATAAGAGAAAATGTCAAGGTCACAGCACTACCAAAAGACTGGCCAGATCTTCCAACACCTTAGCTATTCTCTTGTTATGTTTTTGTTTGTTTATTTGATTGGGTTTTTTTCAAGAATATGAATTACTTTTCTCAGGCCGCCAGGATGTGAATGAGTAAGCAGAAAGTTTAGTTAATGGAACTGGTACCGCAGACAAGGCCTCCTTATCCCACATTGGAGAACTCAAATCAGCACTTAGGGGATGATATTCTTCCATAAGCACTAATTTAGGAAACACTACACAGGTGGCTTGAATAGAGTTTCCCAAGTTTCCATACAAGTAAGTAAATCAATATCAGAGATGCTAACTGCCTTAATCCTGTATCAGAGGAGGTATATTTCTAGTCTTCCAAGAAGCTTCTTCCATACCCATGTGGTATCTAGCTTTAAGGACTCTAAAAGCAGGGGTGCAGGGAGATGGTGCAAAAGATTTCACCTTAAAGCTAATTAGGGTGGATCAGAGATACAGGAACAAAAAGGAATCTAGGGAGGCAAGGCTGCCTATGGGGAAACAGAGCCATGAGCATTGCTGTAGCTTCTTCTCTGCTATCCTCTTGTTTAGACATGGAAGAAATGTCCAGGGTACAAAAGAGCAGCCACCAACTTCCCACAGAGCAGGTACACAAGCCACCAGTTTAAGGGGCCAAGATCACACAGCAATCATATTATTGCATTGTGATTGGAATTTCTTTGGAACTCTGCGTCCCCAATTGACCATAAGTACCTTGAAGGCAAGAAACCTGTCACTTCTTTGTATCCCTAGTACCTCTATTGGTACATAGTAGGTGCTAGTAAAAGGACAAAGTAATGAGGATAAAGGTGAGAGCATTTGATTCTGCCAAGCCTGTATATGGTCTTCTTATTATGAATCATGACATCTAGGGAGAAGAGTCTGAGATAGTCAGGATGGGGATGGGGGTGGCGGGTGGCGGGTGTGGAGGTGGGTGGAAGACAGATAAGACTTTTATCTGTTAAAATCAACACATCAGAGGCGCTCAGCAGCGAAAAGATGGCTGGTGTAGACATTTAAAATTAGCTTCCCCTGATGGTTCCTTAGCAACGCTCTACCAGAACATTATTGCTTTTAATGTGCACTGCACAACGTTCACTCGCACATCAAATAGCTAGGAAATGGCCATTGTTAACTGACACTGAACAAAAAGACAGGAAAAACACACTACTCAAAACACCCTCCTCATTGCCCTTATGGAGAGGAACGAATAGCCCAGATTTCCTGCTGTCCTACCCTCCCAGGCTGCCCATTAGGGGTGCCAATCACTGGCCACAAAGCCTTGTGTTTTTTTCCCTTTTGTTTCTCTGGGCTTTCTTTCTATTTGATCACAGGTGACAACTGCTGCCATTCTTTTTTTTGACTGAAGGGAGGTAGGACAGTGACTTTGTTTTATGAGAGGGCAATACACCAAAATACATGCCCTAGGAAACTAGCAACAACAGCGAAATATCTCCTTGGATGAAGCAAGACATCTGAAGCTCATGCAGGGTAGTGGGAAAAATCTGGGGGGTGGGGTAAAATGTTGCCTTTGTATGAGGGGCAAAATACACAAGGTCAAAGTGATGAGAGAAAGAAAAATAATATTAATGCCTTTTTGCAAAGCCTGTATTCCATCAATTGAGGTAAAAAATAATAAATTAGCCTATGAAGATTTAATTGTTCTTATATTTAAATGATGGAGTAAGATACAATTTTTCAACGTAAAGGGCATCAGATTGCAAGTCAGAATTCCCACCACCACCACTCGCCAGGCATGTTATAGGCCTTGCTGTAGCACATAATAGCTGTGTGTCCCTGGCAAACACACATTAGGGCATTAGTTTCCTCATCTGTAAAAGTCACATAATAATTGCTCTTCAGTAAAAGGCACCTCATAATTAACTCTTCAGACTAATGTGTGAAGCAAGTAAAATACTTGATAAATATAAGGTGGTATTCTCATTTTTGGAAACATCTTGATTTCACAGCTATTCAAATCAAAATACTCCAAAGTAGAAACTCACACCTAAAAATAAAATCTCACCAATGGACCCAAATTTGCATTCTGATGGCATATGTTGACATCCATATGGAAAATACACACCACACATCAGTTGGGTATGGAAGTGAGTGGACTAATTCCAGTAAGTCTGAGTCCCTTGCAGGTACTGGAGCTTACCTCTCGAACTAGGGAAGGAGTTGTTGAGTTGCTCCATCACCTCCTCTAACCCTGTGCTTGTGTCTTGAGGAGGACTGAGAAGATCTTCCTCACCTTAAGAAAAGCAAAAACAAATAATGGCCAATTACACTTACGTGAAATGTACAGATACTAGAGAAAAGGGCCACAAATACATTTTAAAAACCATTATAAATGCATTTCACTTGCTCATAAATAACATAAATAACAAAAAACCCTCAAGCTAATAATTAGGAAACAATTTCTTAAAGGGAAGAAGAATTCCACATGGTAATTTATCTATGTCATTATCCTTGGAGAAGAAAACCATGTATCTATTTAGAAGTTAAGATAAAGTTTACCAGAAGAGAGGACTTGAAATGTTCCCATCAGATATAAATAATAAACACTCGAGGTGATGGATACTCCCAATCATCCTGACTTAATCATTATATACTCTATGCATGTAACAAAATATCACATGTACTCCTACAAATATGTACAAATACTATATGTCAGTAAAAAAGAAAGAAAGATCAAGTTGACAAACCCTCTTTTCTTATACCCCATTAATAAATGTGAAACTTTTTTCTCTATAATAAAACAATTATTATGGCACACTTGCAATGTGTCTCCTCAACACAAAAGAAAATAAGAATGTGACATTTTGCATTTCTGTCATGAAGGTAAGAAGGAGACACTAAGGTCTTTTTTTCACTCTTTCTTTTGACACTTAACCAAAAAATACAAACAAAACTCAAGTACCTTTAAAGTCCAATGTAACAGAAATAAAAGGAGTATGTGACCTATACAGGTATTAAAATATTAATATTCTAAAAACTCTAGATATGGGTTATACTGGGGAGTTATGTTCTTTCTCTTCTTTGTTACTTGGGACTACTTTATCATAATGATGTGTCAGGGTTTTATAGAGAGGAAATCCATTTTTAATTTTTGAGAATTTGTTTATGTGAGAATGGAATGATGATTTGGAAGCCTTTTAAAGAAGTTTAGGGATGGATGATCTTCACTGGGAATGGGAGTCTCCTATAGATTTTATGGATCTATATCTCTATTGTTTATTCATGTGTTAAAGAAATACACTTGAAACAGCATTTGCAGTAAGGGGGGAAATTTGTAGGCACAAACAAAATTAATTTTAATTTCAAAGGTCCTCTGAAACTAATTTCTCATAAAACCCAATCTTCCAACAGTGAAAATAACTGCTTTTCAAGTTCTATTTGTTTAGCACATTGTCACTTCTATCTAAAACAAGACCTTGCTTCAGCAAGTCAACAATAATGAACTTTCTTAGGGACAAACTCAGGTTCACATCTGACTTGGAAATGCCTATGAAGCCAGTGACTAGATGATTTAAATATGCTTGTCATTTCCTTTGGTCTATGCCACTTGGATTTTCATCTATGATTATAATCCTACATTTATTCCTATGTTCTTGTCCTTGCTTTTTAAAGCACAAGCTAAAATAATCACTGCCAATGCTAACTATTAAGACAAAATCATATCTTAGGTGGATGTGAGGCTGCATATCATTATTAGAATGGAGGGTTAAGAACATAGGGTAGATAAAAAGCCTCTGATTATGTGAGTCTCATGGTAACACACCATAGGAAACCTCTTTGAAATACTAAGTACAGGAAATGGGTACTGAAGAATTAAGGTCACAAAGTGGAAAACGCAGAGTTACAATCTCTCTCTCTCTCTCTCTCTCTCTCTGTACACACACACACACACACACACACACATGTGCGTGTGTGCACATGCATGCACACAGCTTGCTTAAGTGTGTGCCTTTAGAAAAAAAGTGAAATTCAGTATTTTCAGTTTCTTTTTTCTTACAGCTTTAAACTACCATTATCTGGTGATGATGGAATGAATGAAGGAAATACTACTACCAGGAGGAACAGGATCCTGACAACTGCAGGGCCAATTACATCTCTCTGTTCCATTAGTGATGCAAATTTTTGCTGAATTGGGAGACACGAGGCATTTTTAATGGCAGTAAGTCCACTTTAGTGGCAGTATGATCAAGATCAAGATCAAGAATAAATCAGAACCAACAGAGACAGTTATGAACATTGATGCTAATATTTCTGACAGTTTAATTACATCATACTGGAGCTCTAGGAACTCAATTGTACTGTGTTAAGATTCAGGTACAGTTCAATGAAGTGATTGGCATTCCTGTCTCTGAAATATTTCAAAGATCAAATTGTAAAATATAAACCTAATGATGTCAGCCAAGTTCATCTTTACAAATAAACTACCTGTGAGTCTCATGGCAGTGATAATTGTAAACATTCGGACATTCTTTGAGTGTCTACTACATCGAAGGTAGTAAAAAAACAAGTAATGTATAATCTTGTTTTCTTAATATTTTCAAGATTTCTCAAAATGGTTTTAACTCAGACTTATCACATATATGCACAGGTAGACGTGCATCAGCTCACTGAAAAAATGCTTAATACCTAATATTTTCTGTGTCAGATTATACTAGAAAAGTTAAAACCACTAAATGAAACCTGAAGTTAAAGTAACACCGTTGTACTATTCGATACTGAGCCAGACTTTTTAAATGCCTTTAAAAAACCCACAAGAATTTTAAAAAGAGTTAAGATTAATTTATTAATTCAAATATTTACCAAAAGCCAACTGTCTGCCAGACACTGTTTTGGGTGATGAGGTTATAACAATAAACAAACAAAAAGTTCTGCCTCCATGAAACTCACATTCTCATGGAGGCACACAGGCTAAACAAACAAGTAAACTATATAGGTAAGTCGACTGGTACTAAACACTCTCAGGAGAGGGTTAGCATGGGGCAATAAGGAAGAGCCATCAGAAAGTAGAGTCTTGCAAGTCCTCATTGATGAGATGCAGTTGAGCAAAACTTTAAGGACTTGAGGATATGAGTCACACAGGTATTTGAGGGAAGGGTGCTCTAAATAGAGGGATCAGCAAGTGCAAAGACCCTGAGAGGGGAGTGTGAGTGGCTTGTTCAAAGTACAGCAAGAAGGCCAATGTAGACAAAGAAAGTTATCAAGGGTTGGGAGAAGAGTATTTCCCTTGCTTGGTAATTTGGACTTGGTCATGTGAAATGCTTTGGCCAAAAGAATGTTAGCAGATACGACACGAGTAGAGGCTTGTAGCGTCCTTGAGTGGTTGGGCTTGCTCTCTTGTGCTTATGTGCCATAAGAAGCACATGGCCCAGATAGCCTGCTGGCCCAAGAAGGATGGATGATAGACATATGGAACAGACCTGAACTCAACCCGCAACCTGGAGTAAAGCCCAGCTGAGTGCCAGCAAAATCCAGCCAACCAACAGATGCATGAATGAGAAATATATAACTTGAGAATTTTGTGGTTATTTGTTATACAGCAACAGCTGACTGATATACTGTCTCAAGGCATCAAACTAGCCAGATACAATGTTTATGGGTTGTCTACTCATACACCATGTAGCTACAATATAATAGGCAACCCTGAAATGTTCCTGACTCTAACAACCTGTGACCACAAGCCCCCTGCCCAAAAAGCCTTTTCATTTATTCAACAAGAAAATGCTAACTGTGCACACAAGGAACTCAGCCAGTTTTTACCCTTATTTCACTGATTCATCGCCTGCTTAAAAGTATACTGCTACCATTTGAGGGATTTTAAACTTAGTTAATGGCAATTCTTTAACATTAACACTTAAACTTGATTCTACTCCAAGGTGAATCCCACAAACACACATAAAAATTCCTTTTGGATTATTAGCTGTACAGTTGTCTTGGCTTGTCTGAAGTTGGTCCAAAGAAATCAGTGAAACATTTTAAAAATGACTGTTTCAAAATAAGGAAAGACACAGTCAAAGTTAAATAGTACCTTGATATAGCATAATATGATAGTCTCCTTTAATCACTACTGAAGTGAAGAAAAAAGAAGTGGGATGATTCAATTTAGTCTCAGAAAAAGGAAATGAAATGGCTTGCCATGGCACGATATTCTTTAATCTTCCGAGACATATGATGGTTTCAGACTTTCTGGAAGGGATGATATCCCATCGGACTTGCTTCCTTTCCCTCAATTCAAATGCTGACAATGGTTCTACTTGTTTAAAAAGCAATTTTAGCCAGAACCTATGCAGCCTATGCAGAATAAATACAAGAATCCTTACTCCTGTGATTCCGTCTGCACCTAAACAAATTATTTTCTCTTTAAAAGAAAGGAGCTGTGTATACAAAATTGTTTTCTCTTATAAAAGTGGCTGCGTATGAGCAAATATGCCCACCAATATTTTTCTTTGGATTTTAACCAATTTCTAACTTGATGTGTTGTTACCTTACTAGTTAAGTTTTTTCTGCCTTTCTCCAGTTTTCCAGGAGAAAAAATACAATGATTTATCCAGTACCTGATACTTAGCTCCAATTACTTTTTTTACATTATGACTTAGGATAAATGCTTTCAAATTTACACAGAAATGCTATGTATAACTTCTTTAATATATTGTAGTGTATAGTGATGCTGCTGATTATTAAAGCTGGTCAGTTTTGAATGGTGGTGAAAGATACTGAATTTAGTAGCTAAATTTCCTAAATGGGTAGATTGTTCCATGTCTACAGGAGAATGTATTATGCTTCATTTCCAAAACATTAATTCAACAAGCACTTTACTGAATGTTTGCTGCACAGAGGGTGCTCAAATGGTAAAGACAATGAGTAAAACGTAGGTCCTGTCCTTAAGGAGCTTAAGTTCCTGAGTGTTCTAGGGAGAAAAAAAATACTAATAGCTATCTACAAAACAGAATAAATTACAAGATATAATGCATGATTGAATCACAAAGGAAAACTCATTGAGGAAAAGGAAAGAATGGTATATTTCAAGTTAAGAACATATTGTCAAACTTTTCAAAAGAAGACGGAATGGCCAAAAAACATATGAAAAAATGCTCAACATCTCTAATCATCAGGGAAATGCAAATCAAAACCACAACGAGATATCACTTATCTCCAGTGAGACTGGCCTTTATCAAAAAGCCCCCAAACAGGAAATGTTGGCGTGGATGCGGAGAGATAGTAACACTCATACACTGCTGGTGGGACTGCAAACTAGTGCAACCTCTGTGGAAAGCAATATGGAGATACCTTAAAGAGATACAAGTAGAACTACCATTTGATCCAGCAATCCCATTACTGGGCATCTACCCAAAAGAGCAAATGATACTCTATAAGAAAGACACCTGCACCCGAATGTTTATAGCAGCACAATTCACAATTGCAAAGATGTGGAAACAAACCAAGTGTCCATCAATACATGAGTGGATTAATAAAGTGTGGTATATGTATACCACGGAGTACTATTCAGCTTTAAGAAACAATGGTGATATAGCACCTCTTGTATACTCCTGGATAGGGTTGGAACGCATTCTACTAAGCGAAGTATCCCAAGAATGGAAAAACAAGCACCACATGTACTCACCATCAAATTGGTAGTAACTGAACAACACATAAGTGTACATATAAGAAT